>CAUJBB010000006.1:0-107711 GCA_963082805.1 Hemicrepidius hirtus
GTGGAATTCTGGCGTTCATCAAAAAACAAAAATGTAGCTAATACCAAGCTGTATACGTATAGAAAATTTAAACAAATTCCTTAGACCAGTTTTTTTGTAATAATTTTTCAAAAATTTCAAATTTTTTAGAAGAGCGCCGTTGCGACCGTTTTTGGATTTAGTAAATAATGTTTTTTCTTGGTGTAGTACAGCCAAAGGGCTTTCAAACAAGTTGTTGCGAAACCTGATCAGATAACTGGTTTTTGAGTTACGGGGCGTTAAAGTCGAAATTTTGAAAAATTCATAGCGACCGCCATTTTGAAGTTAGAGAGTCCGGTAAAAAACTGTTTCCCTTGAATTCTGCCCTTCTTTCATATCCCCAACTCAGATTTTCAAAATTCCGCTTCTGAAAAAAATGATACCAAAAAAACATGTCTAACTTCCGCTTCCGGTTTCGGATTTTTTTGAAAAGCTTATTTTGTCGATGAATTTTCGATATACCCCTTCATTTAAAATTTCATCAAAATCGGTTCACTAGTTTTTGCGTTAGAGGCGTTACATACACACACACACACACACACACACACACACACACACACACACACACACACACACACACACACCCACCCACAGACAGACATTTTTTCTAGACCACTTTTTTGGGTTCCTGGGGACCCAAAACACGTATTTCCGCGAAAATCTCGACTTCGAAAATTTTCATGATATCAATACTTCCCTATACCAGTAGTGGTATGGGAAAGTAATAAATAAGTACAGAGTAAAACTTGTTAAAATGGAAATAAATTCCTATAACATACTACTACAATAAGTATATAATTTTATTTTTAAACACACAAAAATTACTTTTCTGCAAAAGCTACAAACCGGAATGATACTTGGCAAATCTTTAAACAGATTTTTGTTTTAATCCGATTTAGCATATTATTTTACTTTAACAAACGCTTCTTAAATATTAAAAGACCAGTCTGATGTCTGTGTAAAAGCTAAAACTTTTTACTAATGCAACCTTTAAAATTTTTGGGGTATGCTCGCATGAGACTAGCTATAATAATACCAACATTATAAATTAATAAATACATCACAAAGCTCGCACACATAAATGCTGCCAGTTACCTACTACTACCCTGTAAACAAATTAAATTATTTTTTTATAATAAAAGTTTTATTATAACCTACAGGTATTCCTATATTCCATCCTGTTCCTGCAGGATTTTCCGGGCATATTCCATGACGTTTTAATGCAACCCCTCCATCCGTAACAGCCCATACTTGGGTTCGACCTACACTCACTTGTTTAAACCCGGTTGTGCTTGGCCGGCGCAGAGCCTTAAGAAATCAAATTATTTTTTATATAAAAAAAATATACAACTTACTTAAAATACAGGAGGAGGATCTGCTGTAATAAAAAGGTTATCCGGTTTAATAAACCTATGTATGAAAAAACCTAATTTATGTATAGATATAGAGCCAAAATTTTCTTTAAAGATCTTGGAAGGAAAATTGGAAAATTCCCAGAATGTAACATGAAAGCTAAAGACATGGGAAATATGTGCCAAACATCCCTCATCTCCTCCCAACAAGATCTAAAGGGGTGAAAACAATGTCCACAAAATTCTTTTATAACTAACTTAAAATGGTTTCCAGGCCCAAACTTTTAAAGTTGGACAAAAACTTTTCCAGAGTTTCTTGTAGGAAATTTTATTTTCTACAACTTTGGTCCTATAATATTTTATCCTATCTACCGCGATTTTGGCTGAATTTCAATTTTAAACTAAAATCGCTGCTTTATGCTAACTTCAAACGGTTCTCAGGCCCAAACTATTAAAGTTGGACAAAACCTTTTTGAGAGTTTCTTCTAGGAAATTTTATTTTCTACAACTTTGTTCCTATAATAATTTACCCTATCTAGCGCTATTTTGGCTGAATTTCAATTTTAAACTAAAATCGCTGGTTTATGCTAACTTAAAACGGTTTCCAGGCCCAAACTATTAATCTTGGACAAAATGTTTTCTAAAGTTTCTTGTAGGAAATTTTATTTTCTACAACTTTAGCCCCATAATATTTTACTCTATCTAGCGCGATTTTGGCTGAATTTCAATTTTAAACTAAAATGGCTGGTATATGCTAACTTCAAACGGTTTCCAGGCCCAAACTATTAATCTTGGACAAAATGTTTTCTAAAGTTTCTTGTAGGAAATTTTATTTTCTACAACTTTAGCCCCATAATATTTTACTCTATCTAGCGCGATTTTGGCTGAATTTCAATTTTAAACTAAAATGGCTGGTATATGCTAACTTCAAACGGTTTCCAGGCCCAAACTATTAAAGTTGGACGAAAACTTTTCCAGAGTTTCTTGTAGGAAAGTTTATTTTCTACAACTTTGGTCCTATAATATTTTATCCTATCTACCGCGAGTTTGGCTGAATTTCAATTTTAAACTAAAATCCCTGGTTTATGCTAACTTCAAACGGTTCTCAGGCCCAAACTATTAAAGTTGGACAAAATCTTTTCCAGAGTTTCTTCTAGGAAATTTTATTTTCTACAACTTTGGTCCTATAATATTTTATCCTATCTACCGCGATTTTGGCTGAATTTCAATTTTAAACTAAAATCGCTGCTTTATGCTAACTTCAAACGGTTCTCGGCCCCAAACTATTAAAGTTGGACAAAACCTTTTTCAGAGTTTCTTCTAGGAAATTTTATTTTCTACAACTTTGGTCCTATAATATTTTATCCTATCTACCGCGATTTTGGCTGAATTTCAATTTTAAACTAAAATTGCTGCTTTATGCTAACTTCAAACGGTTCTCGGCCCCAAACTATTAAAGTTGGACAAAACCTTTTCCAAAGTATAAAACTCTATTCTGAACAATTTTTCTCTAAGAAATTTCCTCATAAAATCAATGTCTAACCAAGTTATTGCAAATTAAATCTTGTAAAATAAATTTAGAGCACCCTGTATATTATTTTGCTTTTATATTTGAGATTTATGTATAAAACTCTATTCTGAACAATTTTTCTGTAAGAAATTTCCTCGTAAAATCAATTTCTAACCAAGTTATTGCAAATTAAAATCTTGTAAAATAAATTTAGATCACCCTGTATATTATTTTGTTTTGATATTTGAGATTTAGGTATAAAACTCTATTCTGAACAATTTTTCTCTAAGAAATTTCCCCATAAAATCAATTTCTAACCAAGTTACTGCAAATTATAATCTTGTAAAATAAATTTAGAGCACCCTGTATATTATTTTGCTTTCATATTTGAGATTTATGTATAGAACTCTATTCTGAACCATTTTTCTCCAAGAAATTGTCTCCTAAAATCAACTTTTACCAGAGTTAATGCAAATTAAATTTTAAAATATCTATCCCTCTCTCTCGCTCTCTTTAAATTACAGGTTTATCTCTCTCTTTTTACCTGTAAAATTTGTTGTCCAACTGAATTTTCAGAATATTCAGCAACGATTTTTAAGGATTTTTCACGTATTTCTTGATCTTTATCCCCACAAAGTTTTACAACGCTATTAATAAAGATTTCAGCTCGAATTGAACGTTTAGCATTTGTTTCGTGTTCTGCAGGATGTTGTAAAATCGGTAATACCATATTTAATGCGTTTTTCCTAAATTCCAAGTCATCACACAGTAAACTGTTCTGGAAAAACGTAATGAAGTTTTTATGGGTTTCACTGGGTAATTGTTGGATTATTTGAGCAATTGCCTGTAATTGTATTTGTTATTATTTTGTTTCCAACGGTTTACGTTGTACTTACTTCAAATTCGTCGTATTCAAAGTTTAAATAAACGAATTTTAACATAGTATCTGTGACTAAACAAAAAGATTTAGAATAGAGTTTAGTAAAATTTTGTTTAATAAATAATCTAACGTTCTTCTGATGTGCCAATTTTACAGTTCTGCTTAGATTATTTGTCGACGACGACTTCAAACTTGATGTTAAGGACAAAAGAATGGGGAATAATTTTTTATCGTTATTCTTTTGCTTCGCTAATATTGTTCGGTTAACATTTTCAAGCTTACAAAAGCTATGTAACCCAAATTTTCAAAAGATACATCTGAAATAAAAAATGTTTGTAACGATTACGCAAAAATGTTTTATGTAATACTTACCGATTTCAATATTTTCAAATGCGTCGTTACAACAATAGGTAAAATCATGTAAGACAGATACAGTTGGAATTATTAAATCTTCAGGTACTGGTAATTTAGAAAGATACGTTTTAAAATCGTCCATTAAATACATAATAATATTATTGGTCATATCTTGAGAGACCTATTGAATTCTTTTAATATTTCCATTATTTTCAAATAGAGATTTTTGTAGAAAAACTGTTTACTTGATACACAAATCGTGTTAATTAAAAAAAACCACGACCTTCTTGATTTCCGACTCAAGTCTCGGAAATCAAGAAGGTCGTGAAAAAAACATATTCGCAGCGTATAGATCGTTATCCATGGTTACGTCTTCTTGTTGAAGCGCAAAGTATATTAAAGTGCTCAAGTATGTTTGATCTAGTTTTTCCCAATCTATTTCTTCTCGACTTATTTTTAAATCACGTAATTTTACTACACAATTCTTTAAAAACCTTGTAAATTCAATGGGAATATGATTGTGGTAAAGTTCTTCGTCTTCAAGGTTACGTTGTTCGTCATAGGGGTGCCTTTAATTTTACACCACAGCATTTCCACATAATTTAGGGATCTTAACTGAGTTTTCTGATCGTTTATATAATCTATAAAATTCATTTTGTATTAATAATTACTGTTTACAAATTAAATTAGAAATAAACATAACCCCACGTGACAGCTGATGACAGATAACACGAATATGAACAACATTTTGACTCATCTGGACAAAGGTAAATTCCTCCACGGAAAACACATTTGTAAGGTTCTAAAACACATTAATTCGTGAAAGAAAACAGCACCCATGCCTTATTCTTATCTCTGTTAAAGCAATACAAACCGCAACTTCGGTTAAAAGGGAGAAAAAAGTAAACAAAAATGGATAAATTGAAAATTAAATTCAAACCGTGGCGCAATTTATAAATGTCCACAAACGTCATTCCCAAAATTTAAAAATTTCTATCACGTCAGTCCCATTAGTTAAAAACGTTCCCATTTAATAAACTGTTGGATGTTCGACTGGTTGCCTACCCATCATGCGCTCCAAAAATTTCCTTTTAGAAACGTTTAAAAATCAAAACTAAATACAAATAAACTTCCTCCTGTTATTTTAAAACAACAAGCCTGATATAAACTTATCTTAAAATGTTTATTTAACAAGGAGGAAGTAAATTTGAATTTAATTTCCATCCAAAATTTAATTAATAAATAAAATCAAATTTAAAGGATTGAAGGGGTATCTCCCTCTAACACCTTTTTGCACACATTCCAGGATCGTTAACAAAAACATAGTGATTACCTTATTGAAGAAATGGTGTCCCTTGTAACTCGATTCCCTCCAATTTCTCTTTAAGAAAGCATCCTTGGATGACCATTCTTATCCCCATCTGAGCCCTTAACGATCTTGGAAGGAAACCAGTTAACAACCTGCAAACAATGACAGTGGGTTTAACAAAAGCGTAAAATTATTAAATCTAAACAGTAAGCATCGTGCAATTAATTAAAATTATAAATTACCTTCATAATAGACAACAATCTTTTATTGTCAGATTTTGGGGGTCATTCTCTAGTCCTAACTCCTTCAGATGTTGTTCCAACCAATAAGCGATGCTACATTTCCAGGAGTTTGTTGCTTGAAGTTCAATTCCACTTTCAAAGACCCTAGGATGAATCGTCTTGTAGGTAATAGAAGTAGCAAATCCTGTAAAATAAAAAATGTTAATAAAGAGAAATAATAATGGCTTGCACAATGAAATAATACAGTAAAACACCCTAGTAGGGTACATAAAAATGACGTAACACAATTATTGTAGATTCTGTAATAGAAACGGAAAGTTTAGAAACCTTTTTGGTCGTAGACTGGAGTTCCTCCGACTGGTAGTACATCTTCAAAATCGTTCCACATCAAGACCACATCTGAAACACTAGAAGATTTCATTAGTGAAGTTGAAACGAGACATTTTATGCAACTTCTGATCGTTAAAATACAGATTTTTAATTCGAGGGTTGTTCAACTTTAGCCAGGAGATAAAACTCCCAGACAGAAAACGAACTAACCTTAATATGCTTTTAACATTTCCAATTGTGTCAAGTGGGACACATTCCACTTTTAAATGTTGAGGCACAACATTTTATACCACCAAAATATCTTCTAATTCTTAATTTAGTCATGAATTATATTATCTTGTACAGGGCTGCGACTCCGAGGTTCTAGCTTTCTTTACGTTAAATAAGAACTCGGTCTCGTAGGTCGTCCTGGGTGAATCGATTCCCCTTGTCTTGGCAAGTCTAAGACTGTTTACTTTGATTTATTATATTCGTGTATTATAACCTGTGAATATTTAATGTATATACATTTATGTTACCATTTTCATTTATTTACATTTAATTATTAAAAGTCATTTATTTGTGCAATCACGCTTTTATTGAAGAGTAACTTAACGAACTCCCCCCAATCCCACCCTAGTTGCATTTCTGTCTCAGGAACCAAGCTGGTGGATCAGGTAAGATCAGACTGTTTTACCTGAAGTGCCCCGGCATGTTCATCAGAGGCTTTTCCTGTTTTTCACTCTCAACGCCTTAGGGCTTACAGAAAAATAGGTGGCGCCCTTTTTAACGCACCTTGTAAGTTATCGTATCGCCCTTAAGAACCCCCTTAATTCACGAATTAATAACCCACCCCAATCTCCATTGAGACAGCCGTCAGCATTTTATGTATACGTGTACAAAATAAGGCGGAATGGGTACCGTAACAGCCTGGCTCGTAACAACTCAAACCAACCAAACTCACTATAATTCTACAGCAAAAAGGATAATACACTTCTTACAGTACTTTTTGTATATATAAAAAAGTGTTTCCTACATTATCCAAGACCCTAAAACATCACCAAAAGGTTTTTAGCGATACCTACAAGAGATTCATATTGTAACAACTTACCTTACCAGTAAAACAATTTACACACCCCATACAATGTGTTTTTTGATCTATCAACATCTTGTTTGCTTTATAAATCACGAAATTAATCTAAATTCCACCCAAATGAACCATTTTCAATAAAAATTTTAATTATGACAGACGACATAAACGTCAAAGTTGGCTGTGGCTCAATACACATCGCCGTGAATATAACACGACAAAACTTCCAAAATCAAGACGTTTATCTTTCCCAAATCAAATTTTCACAATTTTATACTTTATTCTAAATGTCAATATTTATTTTTACTTGAAAAAATCATTAAAACCAGACATTTATTTTAATTTTCTTATTTTAACGAAGGCATGAATTTAGACCAGCGCTGAAGTCGGTAAGGAAGAGAGTTTTGTTACCTACTGTGCAAAAAGAATTTCACGAAATAACACAATTGAAACGAGCAATTTACGATAATTCCAACAGATGGCGCACGCAAATATTTTCAAAAATAATATCATACAAGATGCGGCAGAATTTTCCTTAAAATTTACAATAAAAACCTATTATTATACTCTCAAACGCAATTTTCTTTGCCAATATAAACACAGCATGCTTATACCAATTTAAAAAAAGTAAAACAAATAATTAAAAAAAATTATTGCCCTGTTATAATAATGCTACAATTTATTTGGACGGCTTTTTCCCAGTTGTGCGTGGAAGATGCGGACGTAACTCCCTGGTTGTTTTCTAGAACAGATAAAGCCTTGCAACAGTATATACAGGGTGATAATAATTTAATGGTTAACTTTGTTATTTAGACTTACAGAGTCGGTTGAATGAAGGTTATCCATTTTCAGTTGATCTGCTGTTTCGATTGCGGTTTTGAGGGATTTTGAAGGACGATACCTCCTTCCACTGTAGAGAATTAGGTAAAATTTCTTGTTGGTTGGTTAAGCTCCTGTATTTCCAAAAGCCACTGCCCCGTTTATACTTGGTACGAATCTTCTTGTCCAAGTGATTTTTTCAGTTCGATCTTCCGGGTCTCCATATTTCGTTGTTACTTGCAGCAAATTTCTGGGCATTATTCTGTATGCCCTACATATTTTAACGTAACCTAGAAAGAGACGGTAACAGATCATTCGTTCTGTTGCCGATGCGTCTAATTTTTTTGGGCGTTGCCTTGCCCCACTAAGGGGTATCATTTCTTCTGTTGGCGGCACGTGTCATAAGTTTCAATCTAGAGCAGATCGGTGACAAGGTTCATCTTTTTTGGGAAATTTTATAATCGTACTTGGAAAACCCTAGTGGCAACTTAAGATAAAAATTTTTATTCGTCGGGTTATTTATAAAATATCAAGTACCACCTGTTCAGCCGTAGCTCCACCGCCGTCGATGGTATTCTTGCAAAATTGTACAAGCAAATGCCTGCCGGTGAAGAAAGAATCTCTTCTGATCGTTACTACGTTTTAAGCGTTTGATCCATCGAGGTCTTGTCATAGTTCGACCGGTATTTCATTGAATCAGAACTTGATGGCCAAAATGTCCTTTCAAAGCTACACCTTTTGGGAAACCTTGCGGTTGTAGATTTCTAGCCCAGAAAAATTTTTGGCTGGGGGTTTGGTGCTTTACGATTTGATCGGACATCTATTAAATATAAACCTCTTCGTCATTGAACTTTGACTGTACGGAAGAACGTATTCTTCTAGAAGTGCACGTTTCTTCTTGGCTCCGTTCCTCTGCAGGTGGTTGGAATTCCTGCTGCTCCTGTATCGGTTCGCAAAATATTTTTTTTCTCTTCGGATGTGGCTCTGTGCAATTGGCTTACACTACTTGCATTGATACATAGTTAGTTCGTCATCTACCACGTCACTGACGAATTTACTTCCACAGCGGCAGCCTTACGGGCTGCGACTCATCTTCTATTGTGGAAACAATAGGATTTAGCAAAATTCTTGGCGCTGACCTTGGTTCTGGGTTGTGGGGCCGGATCCTTACTCGTTCTGGATTCATTAAAGAAGTGCTGGTATATTTCGGCTTTTCTGAATAGGTGGTTTACGCGATTGGCTAACCAACCCAACCAATCAGAGAAGTCCCCTAAACAACTCCACTGCAATTTCTATCATCTATCTATCCTATCAGGCGCGGTAAAACCCTTATTTGTTTTATTACCTTCATCCCTTAAACTAATTAAAACACGTACAGGGCAAAGCACAATGTTGTGTGCAGGTTGAAGAAAATTAGTTTAACAAGTTGTATTATTTTATGGTAATTCGGTAACTAAAATAGCAGAGAGGGTACAACGATACAGACAGAAGGTTCTCAATCAGAATTGTTTGTTAATAAAATTTGTAAAACGGGGGGGGGGGGGGGGGGGTTATAATATTATTACAAAGAAAATGTCGAATAAAAAACATTCTTGGCCAAAAATAACAATTAAGAACTGCTTACGAATTTCCAATTTAACATCCGGAAAATCATCAATCGATTTAACTTCCACTGATATAGATAGCGGCTGGTCTTTCTCGGATATGCTCCCAGTCAACACCACGAAAGAACGGTAGGTACCAACTTTAATTCATCCATACCTTTTTGAGAACCTAATCTTCCACAGAGCTCTCTGCTTTTTATCTTGTTAACTTTTTTTTATCAATGTACCAAAGTTGTATTTCTTTATATTAATAAACTTGTTAGCTACTCTTTAAACCCGATTTTAATAACAAAACAGCTCGTACACGATTACCCCAGTCACACAACCAACAATCAAGCAAGCAAGCAAGCAAGCACAACACTTCTCGTGCGATACATATTATAGTCAGGAGTGTTCCTACCGTGCTATAAACCAGAGCTCGTCTCTTCTCTTGCCGTCGTCCAGCAGTCCGTACTGATCTGCGACTTCTCTCTTTTGGAAACGATTTCTCTTCTTATTATACAGGACACCCTTTTCAAGTATTAACAAAGGCAGGACGTTTCATGCCCACGATCACAACATGCTCTTCGATATATATCTACAAAAACTCCCTAAAACTAGCGCCTGGTTACGAACAGCAACATCAACTGAAACTTAGTTTGCACGAATTCACTTCAGGGATACTAAAGTCACTTACCTTAAATCGTTGTAAACAGTCAGTTGGTGCAAGGTTTAAAAACCGTCTTCTTGTTCCAGGAAGGCCCAAATAGTGGAAGGTATTTATTTATTTCTCCTCGAATATAAGCTTTTGCTAGAGCTTCTTCCCCTAATGCTTGGATGTGAAAATAATCATCATTATAAATTTCTATGATCTTAATAGGCCCCCCCGGTGCCGTAATTTTAAATGGTAAATACATCCTTCCAAGAAAATTCACCGAAAAAAGGGGTTAGATTGTGTAGCGATCGCAGCGCGCAAAAGGTACCGAATGCGAATCGGCTAAACGTTGAACTATAGGACTCGGCAATAATCCGTAAAGATGGCAGCACTCTATTTAAATTAAATTGCAGTGCACTTGTGAAGGTGGTTTACGCGATTGGCTAACCAACCCAACCAATCAGAGAAGTCCCCTAAACAACTCCACTGCAATTTCTATCATCTATCTATCCTATCAGGCGCGGTAAAACCCTTATTTGTTTTATTACCTTCATCCCTTAAACTAATTAAAACACGTACAGGGCAAAGCACAATGTTGTGTGCAGGTTGAAGAAAATTAGTTTAACAAGTTGTATTATTTTATGGTAATTCGGTAACTAAAATAGCAGAGAGGGTACAACGATACAGACAGAAGGTTCTCAATCAGAATTGTTTTTTAATAAAATTTGTAAAACGGGGGGGGGGCGGGGGGTGGTGAAAAACCATTTAAATTTCTAAGATTATTAACAAATATTATAATATTATTACAAAGAAAATGTCGAATAAAAAAATAAGCTTTTGCTAGAGCTTCTTCCCCTAATGCTTGGATGTGAAAATAATCATCATTATAAATTTCTATGATCTTAATAGGCCCCCCCGGTGCCGTAATTTTAAATGGTAAATACATCCTTCCAAGAAAATTCACCGAAAAAAGGGGTTAGATTGTGTAGCGATCGCAGCGCGCAAAAGGTACCGAATGCGAATCGGCTAAACGTTGAACTATAGGACTCGGCAATAATCCGTAAAGATGGCAGCACTCTATTTAAATTAAATTGCAGTGCACTTGTGAAGGTGGTTTACGCGATTGGCTAACCAACCCAACCAATCAGAGAAGTCCCCTAAACAACTCCACTGCAATTTCTATCATCTATCTATCCTATCAGGCGCGGTAAAACCCTTATTTGTTTTATTACCTTCATCCCTTAAACTAATTAAAACACGTACAGGGCAAAGCACAATGTTGTGTGCAGGTTGAAGAAAATTAGTTTAACAAGTTGTATTATTTTATGGTAATTCGGTAACTAAAATAGCAGAGAGGGTACAACGATACAGACAGAAGGTTCTCAATCAGAATTGTTTTTTAATAAAATTTGTAAAACGGGGGGGGGCGGGGGGTGGTGAAAAACCATTTAAATTTCTAAGATTATTTACAAATATTATAATATTATTACAAAGAAAATGTCGAATAAAAAAATAAGCTTTTGCTAGAGCTTCTTCCCCTAATGCTTGGATGTGAAAATAATCATCATTATAAATTTCTATGATCTTAATAGGCCCCCCCGGTGCCGTAATTTTAAATGGTAAATACATCCTTCCAAGAAAATTCACCGAAAAAAGGGGTTAGTTTGTGTAGCGATCGCAGCGCGCAAAAGGTACCGAATGCGAATCGGCTAAACGTTGAACTATAGGACTCGGCAATAATCCGTAAAGATGGCAGCACTCTATTTAAATTAAATTGCAGTGCACTTGTTAAGGTGGTTTACGCGATTGGCTAACCAACCCAACCAATCAGAGAAGTCCCGTAAACAACTCCACTGAAGAAAATTGCAGTGCACTTGTGAAGGTGGTTTACGCGATTGGCTAACCAACCCAACCAATCAGAGAAGTCCCCTAAACAACTCCACTGCAATTTCTATCATCTATCTATCCTATCAGGCGCGGTAAAACCCTTATTTGTTTTATTACCTTCATCCCTTAAACTAATTAAAACACGTACAGGGCAAAGCACAATGTTGTGTGCAGGTTGAAGAAAATTAGTTTAACAAGTTGTATTATTTTATGGTAATTCGGTAACTAAAATAGCAGAGAGGGTACAACGATACAGACAGAAGGTTCTCAATCAGAATTGTTTGTTAATAAAATTTGTAAAACGGGGGGGGGGTATAATATTATTACAAAGAAAATGTCGAATAAAAAACATTCTTGGCCAAAAATAACAATTAAGAACTGCTTACGAATTTCCAATTTAACATCCGGAAAATCATCAATCGATTTAACTTCCACTGATATAGATAGCAGCTGGTCTTTCTCGGATATGCTCCCAGTCAACACCACGAAAGAACGGTAGGTACCAACTTTAATTCATCCATACCTTTTTGAGAACCTAATCTTCTCTCTGCTTCACAACAAAATCTACAACAAACAATATTTCTATTAAATATTTAAACCAACTCAAAGACATTTGACCCTTTATTTTGTGAACGGTTTATTATTTTTAGAGCCCTACTAACATCACGAGATATCATTTACCCTTCGGTCTGTGTTAACGCTCTCTGATAGGGTGGAGGGTGCTACATTCCTCCTGAAAAACTTGAGGGAATCCCTCAATCGGATTTCGAGATATTCTAAACTCACGACATACATTTTTGACCCTTTATTTTGTGAACGGTTTATTTTATTTTTAGAGCCCTACTAACATCACGAGTTTTTACGGAGTTTTAATCTATACAGTTACACACATTTACTTTACAAGCAAATCGTTACTTGGAAGACTGCCTCAAAATAGAAAGAATGAACCAAATACATTCAATAACGTTCAATAAGAAATTAATAATACACATAATAGGTAATTCAGAAAACTCCAGTGATGTTTCAAATGGAAAATTTAGTTGGCCAATATACAAATTACTAATTTTTAAAATGCGGCCTTGATTACCCAATAGCTAATAGGGAAGTTTATATTAAACAACTGAATTTTCCATTCGACACGTTAAATGTCACGGGAGTTTTCTGAATGTATTATAATAATGGTAATGGTACGTGCGCGATATAAAGTACCTGTAAGAGAACAAGGATACTTATTATCTATGATAGTTATAAATATGCAAAGAAATAAGGAGTTTAAACTCACGTGCAGTGTAATTTTGCGACTCATCCGAACCACTGCGTGTGCTTTTAATTACACTGCCTCCTTCTAGCTTCATAGCTTAGAGCTTAGATGCAAAACCCAGACGTTTATGAAATTCACATTGGTTGCCTAGGAAAGGAAGTCAGATGGAATTTTGTACCCGCAGAATTAAGTGCATATACAGAGCTTCCGGAAATCCACTTCTTAAATCGAGAGCTGGCGAGCACACCCAGGTTCTACAAATGTGGGGTACTAGAACCTGGTTACGAACGCCAACATCAACGGAAACCAACACACTCCTCAAACATTGATGGGTTAAACATAGCTAACCTTAGTTTGCAAGAATTCCCTTTAGGGGCAATAAAGTAACTTGCATGTAATCATTTAAGGGGGCCCCATCATTTAAACAGCCAACACGAGGTTAAACCATCTTGTTCTAAACCGACGAAACAGTGTTTCCTTCTTGAATATAAGCTTTTGTATGCTTTCTGCAATGGTTGGTTATGATCTTAATAGAGCCCCTGTGCAATTTTATTAATTTTAAACAGTAAATAAGGCTTGAACGTCAAAAGTGTGACATTTGTTAGTTACTAAATAGCCAATCGCCAACATAAAGAAGACAAAATTCCCTGGCGCTGAAAGTTGTCACGTGAACGACTTGCTGCTGGATGCTTCCCGGAGTTCCCACCGATCGCAGTTTCTATCTGCGTGTACATACTGCGTCAGTGGGAATCTACGGATGCATCGTCGCATCGAGCAGCTGAAAAGCCATTTTGTTAGCGTCTTCGGTGTTACTGTAAATGACAGCCGAATTTAATTAATAATTATATGCTTTGTGAGTTTAATGGCGTACTGAAAACGGCAACCTATATATGTGTAGGTGTTATAATATTGTGTAGTTATGTCTGTGATGTGCTCTGTCAGCTATGTGATCGTTAAATCGCAATTTGAAGGTAGGACAGTAATACCCAAGCCAAGCTTGTTCTTTGTTTGCATATTTCCATTATCAATACTATAATTAGTGCTAAGAACTGAAGTTATTCTATGCTAATTACACATCCAAACTGTCTGTATTTATTTCAAAATTGCTATAACAATAAATTTAGGCGAGTCAAACTGACCAAGAAAATTAACCCAAGGTTACAAGTTTTTCAAACACATTTTAAATAATGTCTCTTTTACAGAAATTATATTCCTCGTTACGCGCGGCAACAAATGTTGGATGAATGAAACGTGAAAACCGCACTTGGCAGAGTGTGAAGGAGCATTTTCGGAAGATTATTCAAGATGACAACAATGTGTTCCACAATCACACTGTTTTCCCCTATTGTGATTTATTTATCGTCAACAAACATCCTTTTGAAATAGTCTTCGATGAAAATTGGTGTGCTGGACTTATTTCAAGTATGGGGCTCCATCAGAAGGTTCTCAAACTGGTAGGATTTTTCGATTTCTTTTGCTTTTTTTACAATCGTAATAACTCCCTCATTTTAGGGAATATTTCAAAAAACGAAAGGTTTTCAAAATGAGCTTACGGTTGTTTGTTCTCTTTACAACATATTTTGTATTTACACTTATTTTATATTTTCTTAAATAACGAAATGGCGACCGATCAAAAACTTCAAATCATATTGTTTTGATAACCACCCCATAGATTTTTAAACAATTAATTTTTTTTTAAATCCTCAAACTATCTACTACAACATTAATTTTTGTCTAAAACATTTTTTTGTATCGACGCAAAAAAGATAGGGCGCGCGCGTGCATGTATAGCGATTTCAATTAACCCTTCGACTCCCAAGGGTGGGTACAAATTGTCCACTTCGTGTTTAATTAGCCACATTTTGCGTAAAAAGCAATATAAAAATCAGAAAAAATTATTATTGTCTTAAATATAATAGTCTACTATAAGGTGTTGGTTAACTTTATCTTTTCGATTGATTATAAATTAAATGTTAAATTTTAAATTAAATACTAATTGGAGTGGACATAAAATACCCAACCTTGGTAGGAGCTGTTACTAAAATTATACAGGATGGAATGCGAAATTGGAAACACCTTTTTTCTCGGAAGTTATTATAGATACCGCAAAATTGTTTAAATAAAGTTTTTAGTACTTAGAAGAAGCTAACTAAATCTGTATAAATTTGGTAAAAAAAAGTTGTAATTTTCGTAGATATTGCCAGGTATTACCTTTTTTTTGTTTCTAGTACTTCAAAAATTAAACGCAAGTATATTATTGGGTGTAGAATTAAACGCAGATTTCAAAAATGTAAAAATATACAGGATGTTGCATTTAAAACATAATTTTTATAATGCCAACCTTTTAGGAAACGCCTTGTATATTTAAAATTTTTTTGTTCCGAGTAGGTCAAAAATTAAACGCAAGTATATTATTGGATGTAGAATTAAACGCAGATTTCAAAAATGTAAAAACATACAGGGTGCTGCATTTAAAAAATAATTTTTATTATGCCAACCTTTTAGGAAACCCCTTGTATATTTTAAAATGGTGGTGGTCCCTTGCAACTTTTAATTGAATCATTTTTGTGTATTTTCAATAGGAAACGAGACATTAACGTATTTCCAATAGGAAACGAGATATTAACTACTTTGTTGCGTCGCACCCTGTACATTTTTTTGTTCCGAGTAGGTCAAAAATTAAACGCAAGTATATTGTTGGATGTAGAATTAAACGCAGATTTCAAAAATGTAAAAACATACAGGGTGCTGCATTTAAAAAATAATTTTTATTATGCCAACCTTTTAGGAAACCCCTTGTATATTTTAAAATGGTGGTGGTCCCTTGCAACTTTTAATTGAATCATTTTTGTGTATTTTCAATAGGAAACGAGACATTAACGTATTTCCAATAGGAAACGAGATATTAACTACTTTGTTGCGTCGCACCCTGTACATTTTTTTGTTCCGAGTAGGTCAAAAATTAAACGCAAGTATATTGTTGGATGTAGAATTAAACGCAGATTTCAAAAATGTAAAAACATACAGGGTGCTGCATTTAAAAAATAATTTTTATTATGCCAACCTTTTAGGAAACCCCTTGTATATTTTAAAATGGTGGTGGTCCCTTGCAACTTTTAATTGAATCATTTTTGTGTATTTTCAATAGGAAACGAGACATTAACGTATTTCCAATAGGAAACGAGATATTAACTACTTTGTTGCGTCGTCCACCCTGTACATTTTTTTGTTCCGAGTAGGTCAAAAATTAAACGCAAGTATATTATTGGATGTAGAATTAAACGCAGATTTCAAAAATGTAAAAACATACAGGGTGCTGCATTTAAAAAATAATTTTTATTATGCCAACCTTTTAGGAAACCCCTTGTATATTTTAAAATGGTGGTGGTCCCTTGCAACTTTTAATTGAATCATTTTTGTGTATTTTCAATAGGAAACGAGACATTAACGTATTTCCAATAGGAAACGAGATATTAACTACTTTGTTGCGTCGCACCCTGTACATTTTTTTGTTCCGAGTAGGTCAAAAATTAAACGCAAGTATATTGTTGGATGTAGAATTAAACGCAGATTTCAAAAATGTAAAAACATACAGGGTGCTGCATTTAAAAAATAATTTTTATTATGCCAACCTTTTAGGAAACCCCTTGTATATTTTAAAATGGTGGTGGTCCCTTGCAACTTTTAATTGAATCATTTTTGTGTATTTTCAATAGGAAACGAGACATTAACGTATTTCCAATAGGAAACGAGATATTAACTACTTTGTTGCGTCGTCCACCCTGTACATTTTTTTGTTCCGAGTAGGTCAAAAATTAAACGCAAGTATATTATTGGATGTAGAATTAAACGCAGATTTCAACAATGTAAAAACATACAGGGTGCTGCATTTAAAAAATAATTTTTATTATGCCAACCTTTTAGGAAACCCCTTGTATATTTTAAAATGGTGGTGGTCCCTTGCAACTTTTAATTGAATCATTTTTGTGTATTTTCAATAGGAAACGAGACATTAACGTATTTCCAATAGGAAACGAGATATTAACTACTTTGTTGCGTCGCACCCTGTACATTTTTTTGTTCCGAGTAGGTCAAAAATTAAACGCAAGTATATTGTTGGATGTAGAATTAAACGCAGATTTCAAAAATGTAAAAACATACAGGGTGCTGCATTTAAAAAATAATTTTTATTATGCCAACCTTTTAGGAAACCCCTTGTATATTTTAAAATGGTGGTGGTCCCTTGCAACTTTTAATTGAATCATTTTTGTGTATTTTCAATAGGAAACGAGACATTAACGTATTTCCAATAGGAAACGAGATATTAACTACTTTGTTGCGTCGTCCACCCTGTACATTTTTTTGTTCCGAGTAGGTCAAAAATTAAACGCAAGTATATTATTGGATGTAGAATTAAACGCAGATTTCAAAAATGTAAAAACATACAGGGTGCTGCATTTAAAAAATAATTTTTATTATGCCAACCTTTTAGGAAACCCCTTGTATATTTTAAAATGGTGGCGGTCCCTTGCAACTTTTAATTGAATCATTTTTGTGTATTTTCAATAGGAAACGAGACATTAACGTATTTCCAATAGGAAACGAGATATTAACTACTTTGTTGCGTCGTCCACCCTGTACATTTTTTTGTTCCGAGTAGGTCAAAAATTAAACGCAAGTATATTATTGGATGTAGAATTAAACGCAGATTTCAAAAATGTAAAAACATACAGGGTACTGCATTTAAAAAATAATTTTTATTATGCCAACCTTTTAGGAAACGCCTTGTATATTTTAAAATGGTTTTAAAATGTCCTATTCGTGGTCCCTTACAACTTTTATTTAAAACATTTTTGTGTATTTTCTATAGGAAACGAGATATTAACTACTTTGTTGAATCACCCTGTATTATAATATCTTGGCACACTTTTTTTTATTTCTAGTAGTTCAAAAATTAAATGCAAGTATATTATTGGATGTAGAATTAAACGCTGACTTCAAAAATGTAAAAATATACAGGGTGTTGCATTTAAAAAAATTAATTTTTATAATGCCCACCTTTTAGGAAACGCCTTGTATATTTTAAAATGGTTTTAAAATGTCCTATTCGTGGTCCCTTACAACTTTTATTTAAAACATTTTTGTGTATTTTCTATAGGAAACGAGATATTAACTACTTTGTTGAATCACCCTGTATTATTATATCTTGGCACACTTTTTTTTATTTCTAGTAGTTCAAAAATTAAATGCAAGTATATTATTGGATGTAGAATTAAACGCTGACTTCAAAAATGTAAAAATATACAGGGTGTTGCATTTAAAAAAATTAATTTTTATAATGCCCACCTTTTAGGAAACGCCTTGTATATTTTAAAATGGTTTTAAAATGTCCTATTCGTGGTCCCTTACAACTTTTATTTAAAACATTTTTGTGTATTTTCTATAGGAAACGAGATATTAACTACTTTGTTGAATCACCCTGTATATCAAGGCACACTTTTTTTTATTTCTAGTAGTTCAAAAATTAAATGCAAGTATATTATTGGATGTAGAATTAAACGCTGACTTCAAAAATGTAAAAATATACAGGGTGTTGCATTTAAAAAAAAAAATTTTTATAATGCCAACCTTTTAGGAAACCCCTTGTATATTTTAAAATGGTGGTGGTCCCTTGCAACTTTTAATTGAATCATTTTTGTGTATTTTCAATAGGAAACGAGACATTAACGTATTTCCAATAGGAAACGAGATATTAACTACTTTGTTGCGTCGTCCACCCTGTACATTTTTTTGTTCCGAGTAGGTCAACAATGAAACGCAAGTATATTGTTGGATGTAGAATTAAACGCAGATTTCAAAAATGTAAAAACATACAGGGTGCTGCATTTAAAAAATAATTTTTATTATGCCAACCTTTTAGGAAACCCCTTGTATATTTTAAAATGGTGGTGGTCCCTTGCAACTTTTAATTGAATCATTTTTGTGTATTTTCAATAGGAAACGAGACATTAACGTATTTCCAATAGGAAACGAGATATTAACTACTTTGTTGCGTCGTCCACCCTGTACATTTTTTTGTTCCGAGTAGGTCAAAAATTAAACGCAAGTATATTATTGGATGTAGAATTAAACGCAGATTTCAAAAATGTAAAAACATACAGGGTGCTGCATTTAAAAAATAATTTTTATTATGCCAACCTTTTAGGAAACGCCTTGTATATTTTAAAATGGTTTTAAAATGTCCTATTCGTGGTCCCTTACAACTTTTATTTAAAACATTTTTGTGTATTTTCTATAGGAAACGAGATATTAACTACTTTGTTGAATCACCCTGTATTATTATATCTTGGCACACTTTTTTTTATTTCTAGTAGTTCAAAAATTAAATGCAAGTATATTATTGGATGTAGAATTAAACGCTGACTTCAAAAATGTAAAAATATACAGGGTGTTGCATTTAAAAAAAATAATTTTTATAATGCCAACCTTTTAGGAAACCCCTTGTATATTTTAAAATGGTGGTGGTCCCTTGCAACTTTTAATTGAATCATTTTTGTGTATTTTCAATAGGAAACGAGACATTAACGTATTTCCAATAGGAAACGAGATATTAACTACTTTGTTGCGTCGTCCACCCTGTACATTTTTTTGTTCCGAGTAGGTCAAAAATTAAACGCAAGTATATTATTGGATGTAGAATTAAACGCAGATTTCAAAAATGTAAAAACATACAGGGTGCTGCATTTAAAAAATAATTTTTATTATGCCAACCTTTTAGGAAACGCCTTGTATATTTTGCTCAAACCTCGCTTATCCTTTGAGCTACGACGCTGAAACTTGGTAGGTAGACTATTGACGCCTCTCTCATTCCAACACCGTCGAGCAATTTAAGCTACGACGTTCCGTTCGCTAACGAGCTTATCCTTTGACGTAGGTGCCGGAAACAAGGTTTTTCTGACTCGGCAAGTCACGCCCTGTCCAACGCCACCAAGCAATTTGACCTGCGACGTCCCGTTCACGTTCGGATAAGATCGGCTAACATCGGGTTTAGCTCAAAGCTCGCTTATCCTTTGAGCTACGACGCTGAAACTTGGTAGGTAGACTATTGACGCCTCTCTCATTCCAACACCGTCGAGCAATTTAAGCTACGACGTTCCGTTCGCTAACTAGCTTATCCTTTGACGTAGGTGCCGGAAACAAGGTTTTTCTGACTCGGCAAGTCACGCCCTGTCCAACGCCACCAAGCAATTTGACCTGCGACGTCCCGTTCACGTTCGGATAAGATCGGCTAACATCGGGTTTAGCTCAAAGCTCGCTTATCCTTTGAGCTACGACGCTGAAACTTGGTAGGTAGACTATTGACGCCTCTCTCATTCCAACACCGTCGGGCAATTTAAGCTACGACGTTCCGTTCGCTAACTAGCTTATCCTTTGACGTAGGTGCCGGAAACAAGGTTTTTCTGACTCGGCAAGTCACGCCCTGTCCAACGCCACCAAGCAATTTGACCTGCGACGTCCCGTTCACGTTCGGATAAGATCGGCTAACATCGGGTTTAGCTCTAACCTCGCTTATCTTTTGAGCTACGACGCTGAAACTTGGTAGGTCGACTATTGACGCCTCTCTCATTCCAACACCGTCGGGCAATTTAAGCTACGACGTTCCGTTCGCTAACTAGCTTATCCTTTGACGTAGGTGCCGGAAACAAGGTTTTTCTGACTCGGCAAGTCACGCCCTGTCCAACGCCACCAAGCAATTTGACCTGCGACGTCCCGTTCACGTTCGGATAAGATCGGCTAACATCGGGTTTAGCTCAAACCTCGCTTATCCTTTGAGCTACGAAGCTGAAACTTGGTAGGTAGACTATTGACGCCTCTCTCATTCCAACACCGTCGAGCAATTTAAGCTACGACGTTCCGTTCGCTAACTAGCTTATCCTTTGACGTAGGTGCCGGAAACAAGGTTTTTCTGACTCGCCAAGTCACGCCCTGTCCAACGCCACCAAGCAATTTGACCTGCGACGTCCCGTTCACGTTCGGATAAGATCGGCTAACATCGGGTTTAGCTCTAACCTCGCTTATCTTTTGAGCTACGACGCTGAAACTTGGTAGGTAGACTATTGACGCCTCTCTCATTCCAACACCGTCGGGCAATTTAAGCTACGACGTTCCGTTCGCTAACTAGCTTATCCTTTGACGTAGGTGCCGGAAACAAGGTTTTTCTGACTCGGCAAGTCACGCCCTGTCCAACGCCACCAAGCAATTTGACCTGCGACGTCCCGTTCACGTTCGGATAAGATCGGCTAACATCGGGTTTAGCTTATCCTTTGAGCTACGACGCTGAAACTTGGTAGGTAGACTATTGACGCCTCTCTCATTCCAACACCGTCGGGCAATTTAAGCTACGACGTTCCGTTCGCTAACTAGCTTATCCTTTGACGTAGGTGCCGGAAACAAGGTTTTTCTGACTCGACAAGTCACGCCCTGTCCAACGCCACCAAGCAATTTGACCTGCGACGTCCCGTTCACGTTCGGATAAGATCGGCTAACATCGGGTTTAGCTTATCCTTTGAGCTACGACGCTGAAACTTGGTAGGTAGACTATTGACGCCTCTCTCATTCCAACACCGTCGAGCAATTTAAGCTACGACGTTCCGTTCGCTAACTAGCTTATCCTTTGACGTAGGTGCCGGAAACAAGGTTTTTCTGACTCGGCAAGTCACGCCCTGTCCAACGCC
The DNA here is from genome assembly GCA_963082805.1 of Hemicrepidius hirtus. NCBI lineage: Eukaryota > Metazoa > Arthropoda > Insecta > Coleoptera > Elateridae > Hemicrepidius > Hemicrepidius hirtus. Next base: position 22,005 of record CAUJBB010000006.1, read on the forward strand.
ACCAAGCAATTTGACCTGCGACGTCCCGTTCACGTTCGGGTAAGATCGGCTAACTTCGGGTTTAGCTCAAACCTCGCTTATCCTTTGAGCTACGATGCTGAAACTGGATAAAGGGACTGTATAACGCCTTTTGGCACCGGACCAGGGGGGATGGATACCCTACACATTTATCTACCTTTTGTGAAAAATTGGCGTCCACAGGGGGCGTCACAAATGTGCCAAACATCCCTCCCTCCTCCCCTCCTATCTGTTACGAAAATTTTTCCAAGTGCGTGGAGCACAGAATTTTCCAAGTCCTAACCTAAGCTAGGTTAGAACTTTGAAAATTCTGTGTGGAGCATAGAATTTTCCAAGTCGTAACCCAACCCAACTTCTTCGATTTTCCAAGTATTAACCTAACCCAACACAAGTTCATCTAATTGTCAAAGTCTTAACCTAACCCGACTTCCTATAATTTTCCAAGTATTAACCTAACACAAGTTCATCCAATTGTCAAAGTCTTAACCTAACCCGACTTCCTATAATTTTCCAAGTATTAACCTAACACAAGTTCATCTAATTGTCAAAGTCTTAACCTAACCCGACTTCCTATAATTTTCCAAGTATTAACCTAACACAAGTTCATCCAATTGTCAAAGTCTTAACCTAACCCAACTCAACTTTTCATTTTCAAAGTCCTAACCTAACCTAACCCAACTTGACCTATCTCGAATTGTGACCCCCCCTGTTGGGCTGCGGACGCCAATTTTTGGCAAAAGGTAGATAAATGGGTAGGGTATCCATCCCCCCTGGTCCGGTGCCAAAAGGCGTTATACAGTCCCTATATCCTAACCTAACCTAACCTAACCTAACCTAACCTAACCTAACCTAACCTAACCTAACCTAACCTAACCTAACCTAACCTAACCTAACCTAACCTAACCTAACCTAACCTAACCTAACCTAACCTAACCTAACCTAACCTAACCTAACCTAACCTAACCTAACCTAACCTAACCTAACCTAACCTAACCTAACCTAACCTAACCTAACCTAACCTAACCTAACCTAACCTAACCTAACCTAACCTAACCTAACCTAACCTAACCTAACCTAACCTAACCTAACCTAACCTAACCTAACCTAACCTAACCTAACCTAACCTAACCTAACCTAACCTAACCTAACCTAACCTAACCTAACCTAACCTAACCTAACCTAACCTAACCTAACCTAACCTAACCTAACCTAACCTAACCTAACCTAACCTAACCTAACCTAACCTAACCTAACCTAACCTAACCTAACCTAACCTAACCTAACCTAACCTAACCTAACCTAACCTAACCTAACCTAACCTAACCTAACCTAACCTAACCTAACCTAACCTAACCTAACCTAACCTAACCTAACCTAACCCAAGCACTCTTCTCTCCCTTCTAACCTAACCCAAGCACTCTTCTCTCCCTTCTAACCTAACCCAAGCACTCTTCTCTCCCTTCTAACCTAACCCAAGCACTCTTCTCTCCCTTCTAACCTAACCCAAGCACTCTTCTCTCCCTTCTAACCTAACCCAAGCACTCTTCTCTCCCTTCTAACCTAACCCAAGCACTCTTCTCTCCCTTCTAACCTAACCCAAGCACTCTTCTCTCCCTTCTAACCTAACCCAAGCACTCTTCTCTCCCTTCTAACCTAACCCAAGCACTCTTCTCTCCCTTCTAACCTAACCCAAGCACTCTTCTCTCCCTTCTAACCTAACCCAAGCACTTGAAACTTGGTAGGTAGACTATTGACGCCTCTCTCATTCCAACACCGTCGAGCAATTTAAGCTACGACGTTCCGTTCGCTAACTAGCGTATCCTTTGACGTAGGTGCCGGAAACAAGGTTTTTCTGACTCGGCAAGTCACGCCCTGTCCAACGCCACCAAGCAATTTGACCTGCGACGTCCCGTTCACGTTCGGATAAGATCGGCTAACATCGGGTTTAGCTTATCCTTTGAGCTACGACACTGAAACTTGGTAGGTAGACTATTGACGCCTCTCTCATTCCAACACCGTCGAGCAATTTAAGCTACGACGTTCCGTTCGCTAACTAGCTTATCCTTTGACGTAGGTGCCGGAAACAAGGTTTTTCTGACTCGGCAAGTCACGCCCTGTCCAACGCCACCAAGCAATTTGAGCAGCTGCCTTAATAAAAAAAATTCTGTATCTAAAACTCGAAAAATGTCAGTTTCTCCGCCGCCACTCGCCGCCGCAAGGCGGTATAACGAATTTCTCGCCGGAATAATGTGTGTTGGGTCCTTAGGGACCCCCGTGTAAAGTATGAATATAGCAGCTGCCTTAATAAAAAAAATTCTGTATCTAAAACTCGAAAAATTTTAGTTTTTCCGCCGCCACTCGCCGCCGCAAGGCGGTATAACGAATTTCTCGCCGGAATAATGTGTGTTGGGTCCTTAGGGACCCCCGTGTAAAGTATGAATATAGCAGCTGCCATATTTTTAAAAAGGCGTCTAGTTTTGAGTTGGCTCCCTAAAAAGATGTGCGCCCCCTGGCTGTCGCCTGCTATGTCGACATGGGTGTCAAACGTTTAGTTTTCCAAGGCTGATTACGATAGTGTAAACACAATCTGAGTTTGAAATAGTCGAGTTTTTATTTGTGGCGCCCCCCAAAAAAAATGCGCCCCCTCTGTTATCGCCTACCATATCGACATGGGTGTCAAACGTTTAGTTTTTGTAAGCTCCTTAAGATTATGCGCAAAAAATCATGAATTTCAAGCGTCTTTAGTTTTATATTTGGCGCCCTAAAAAAAGTTGCGCCGCTGTGCTATCGCCTCCCATGGCGAGATGGGTATCAAACCTTTTGTTTTTCAAGCCTGATTACGATTCTTTTAACAAAATCGGAATAGTTTCATGTTTAGAAAGCGTCTAGTTTTGATTTGTCGCCGTAAAAAGTTGTGCGCCCTGTGGCTATCGCCTACCATGTCGTCGACAACGGTGTCAAACTTTTAGATTTCCAAGGCTGATTACGATAGTGTTACCTAAATCTGAATTATTTCATATTTTGAAAGCGTTTTAATTTTGTTTGGGCGCCTCTAAACGTTTCGCCCCCCATGGCTATCGCCTGCTATGTCGACATGGGTGTCAAACGTTTAGTTTTCCTAGCCTGATTACGATAGTGTTAACAAAATCTGAGTTTGAATAGTCGAATTTTGTTTTGGCGCCCCAAAGAAATTGTGCTATCGCCTACCATATCGACATGGGTGTCAAACGTTTAGTTTTTGTAAGCTCATTAAGATTATGAACAAAAAATCATGAATTTCAAGCGTCTTTAATTTTATATTTGGCGCCCTAAAAAAAAGTTGCGCCCCTGTGCTATCGCCTACCATGGCGAGATGGGTATCAAACCTTTTGTTTTTCAAGCCTGATTACGATTCTTTTAACAAAATCGGAATAGTTTCATATTTAGAAAGCGTCTAGTTTTGATTTGTCGCCCTAAAAAGTTGTGCGCCCTGTGACTATAGCCTGCCATGTCGACATCGGTGTCAACCGTTTAGTTTTCCGAGGCTGATTATGATAGTGTTAACAAACTCTGAGTTTGAAATAGTCATATACAGTGTGTTGCATTAAAAAACATAATTTTTATAATGCCAACCTTTTAGGAAACGCCTTGTATGTTTTAAAATGGTTTTAAAATGTCCTATTCGTTGTCCCTTACAACATTCATTTGAAACATTTTTCTATATTTTCAATAGGAAACGAGATATTAACTACTTTGTTGAATAATCACCCTGTATTACATGGCACATTTTTTTTTGTTTCTAGTATTTCAAAATTTAAACGCAAGTATATTATTGTATGTAGAATTAAACGCTGATTTAAAAAATTTAAAAATATACAGGGTGCTACATTACAAAAAAAATATTTTTTTAATGCCAACCGTTTAGGAAACGCCTTGTATGTTTTAAAATGGTTTTAAAATGTCCTATTCGTTGTCCCTTACAACATTCATTTGAAACATTTTTCTATATTTTCAATAGGAAACGAGATATTAACTACTTTGTTGAATAATCACCCTGTATTACATGGCACATTTTTTTTTGTTTCTAGTATTTCAAAATTTAAACGCAAGTATATTATTGTATGTAGAATTAAACGCTGATTTAAAAAATTTAAAAATATACAGGGTGCTACATTACAAAAAAAATATTTTTTTAATGCCAACCTTTTAGGAAACGCCTTGTATGTTTTAAAATGGTTTTAAAATGTCCTATTCGTTGTCCCTTACAACATTCATTTGAAACATTTTTCTATATTTTCAATAGGAAACGAGATATTAACTACTTTGTTGAATAATCACCCTGTATTACATGGCACATTTTTTTTTGTTTCTAGTATTTCAAAATTTAAACGCAAGTATATTATTGTATGTAGAATTAAACGCTGATTTAAAAAATTTAAAAATATACAGGGTGCTACATTACAAAAAAAATATTTTTTTAATGCCAACCTTTTAGGAAACGCCTTGTATGTTTTAAAATGGTTTTAAAATGTCCTATTCGTTGTCCCTTACAACATTCATTTGAAACATTTTTCTATATTTTCAATAGGAAACGAGATATTAACTACTTTGTTGAATAATCACCCTGTATTACATGGCACATTTTTTTTTGTTTCTAGTATTTCAAAATTTAAACGCAAGTATATTATTGTATGTAGAATTAAACGCTGATTTAAAAAATTTAAAAATATACAGGGTGCTACATTACAAAAAAAATATTTTTTTAATGCCAACCTTTTAGGAAACGCCTTGTATGTTTTAAAATGGTTTTAAAATGTCCTATTCGTGTGGTCCCTTGCAACTTTTATTTAAAACATTTTTCTGTATTTTCAATAGGAAACGAGAGATATTAACACCCTGTGTAGAGTGAATTACAATGTGAACAATTTAATTTATAAATACCTGTTTTGTCATTAGTTTTCATTTGATAGGTATGCCATCTGTCAAAAATTGACCATTGGGTGCGGTCACACTTAAATAATAAGCGTCGCTTAAAAAATTAATTCCCATGGATACATATCGTTACAAGAATTGTAACCATGACAATTAAACTTTAAGCGACTCTTATTATTTAAGTGTAACCGGCGCAATATTGGAGCTTAGTCAAAGTTATGTCGATTATTTTTGAGGTGCTATCACGAATGTCCTTTGCGTTTGCAGGAGCAAAGGGCATGAGTGATACCATCTCAAAAATAATCGACATTGTAAGTGAATATTTTTATTTGTTTTAGAAATGACTACTTTATAGTGAGATGGGTGAGGTACCGTTATGCCTTAAGGGTTGGTACAACGCAGAAGGTCAAGCGGATCAGGTAGTCGGGCAAGGGACACGATCGATCGGTTTCAACCACCGTGGTTTCAACACAGGAGATGCTGACGCACATACGTTTAAATATTTGTAAAATATTTGTAATACTTATTATTTTAATGTGTAATCATTAACGTTTTATCATATTTATTTCCTCACTCCTGACAATATAAATTTACTAGAATGGATATTTATTTCTATTATTTATAATTTCAGCAAATGAAGACGATATTTGTGTCTTTTTAAGTAGATGCATGCAAATTTGGCACTTTCCTACAGTGGATACTTTTCTTGTAAAAACAAGACATTGAACCGCATTTTTGTTGGTTGTGTTAGACAAAAATAAACTGTTTACAGCTTGTTTCCTGGAAAGTAGGCCACCAAATTGAGAAACCATTAAAAGTATACAGGGTGTCTCAGAAAGAAACGGCATCCAGTTAAGGGCATGTTCCTTTCATGAAAGTAAGAAGAAAAGTTCCTATTAATTAACGTGTCAATAAGTGTTGTAACCATTGCTATATGCAATCTGTTTAATAATTGAAATTTCTCTGTTAAAACTCTTTTTATCTAAATGAATAATATTGTTACAGCTCTGTGTACTAAATAATATTGATAGGTATGCTGCTAATTTATGTGTATTATGATGACAAGAGTTATGTGGCATGGTAATATCAGTTTGTGTAGGTTTCCTATAAATGGAGTATTCGAGTATGTTTTCGGAATTGATTTTTATGTTTAACTCTAAAAAGTTAATACCTAGATCTGTTTTGTTCAATTTCTAGTGTAAATTTAATTTCTTGATGTATGTATTGAGTATTAATAAAAATTAAAACGTCGTTAATGTATTCGAAAGATCTATCGAACCATGCCAAAATATCGTCAACATAACGAAACCAAAATACCTACAATTTTATTCGATAGATTTGATTCAAATATTTGATCTTCTAAATGTTCCATAAATAATATATTACTAATACTACTGAATAGTATAGTAATAGTAGTGAAATGGAACTACCCATTATAATACTGCACTTATTGACACGTTAATTAAAAAGAAAAATTATAAATTAGCTATTCAATACACACGTTTCCATTCCCTATTTTGGTAATATTTCAGAAAAGATTGTTAAAATTATAAATAAAACAAATAAATATAAAGTCTCTTTTAAAACAAATAAAAATGGGCCTTATTATAAATTTTACAACTACTTCCAAACGGACCGGCTAGAATTCGCGATTGAGTCGTTCATGACATGTTGCAACTTTGAAATTTACAACTACCCCAGGTCAGGGGTTTCTTTCCACTTTGTATCAATGTAGTTAGGTACAAAGAAAATGACCGACTACAGGAAGGAACTAATTTTATGTGACAGCTATAGCCCTAGCAAAGACAAAAGCACCTTGCTTTATGCTAAAGCATATGATCTACAGGGTGGATTAAAAAAAGTATAGCCGTATCAAGGGTAACTAAATGCATTATTGCATGTGTCCGCTTTTGCTTAAATTGGGCAACGTTATCATTTAATTACCTATGTATCGTTAAAGACCAAATTGTTGTTCGTTTCTTGATTATTTTACACCGTACGGACAAAATAGTCTGGCGTAGGGTTGTTTGTTAATATAAAATATGCCGCACCCTATATTATAGTACAGGTTGATTGTAACTTTACGGCGAGTGGATTTGCTCGTTTATGATTGATAATAGAAAAAAATGTTTCATATAAGAGTTATTCAAGTTTATGAGGCGAGTATTTTGGATGCACTCATAAAAATGGCCGACTTCCGGTTTTAACGGAACGGACGTGATTTTACTTTTTTTAAATACAACACCCTGTATATTTTATGCTAGTTCTCGATTACATGATAACATCTCTTTAATAAAACATAACACAACCATATACCTAGCGTTAATAATAATTACTGACATAATTTAAATTATATCAAGGTATCTGTTACCTGCAGTATCAACTAGGTATTCAAAAACAATCGCGATTGATCTTAGCAGGCCGTTGTTAAAGTTATTGTAGTGAAGAAAATCACAAACACGCAATACACAAACATTTAATATAATGTCATTTTAAACTTTTCTATTTCAAATGAATAAATAACATAATACGACGCACGACTTTGTAATTAATAATATTTTTCTATCAACATGTAACTTCTAGATTTGTAACTACCTACACCTTAACTATATCTTAACTGACTATGGCTGTAATAACAGAATTTAATTTAAAAGGTGTTCAAAGTGACCACCATTTTCTCGTATACAAAAACGGCATCTTCGAATAAATTAAACTTCTTTGTACATCTTGAAGCATTTCAGGTGTGATAGTATTTACAGCATTTACAATGCCGATCTTCTAATTCCTGCAAATTTAAAATGACATTATATTAAATGTTTGTGTATTGCGTGTTTGTGTGACTTTCTTCACTACAATAACTTTAACAACGCGGCCTGCTAAGATCAATCGCGAGTGTTTTTGAATAGTTGATAGTACTGGTAACAGATACCTTGATATAATTTTAATTATGTCAGTAATTATTAACGCTAGGTATATGGTTGTGTTATGTTTTATTAAAGAGATGGGCTTATCATGTATGTAATCGAACTAGCATAAAATATACAGGGTGTTGTATTTAAAAAAAGTAAAATCACGTCCCTTCCGTTAAAACCGGAAGTCGACCATTTTTGTGTGTGCGTCCAAAATACTCGCCACATAAACTTGAATAACTCTTATATGAAACATTTTTTTCTATTATCAATAATAAACGAGCAAATCCACTCGCCCTAAAGTTACAATCAACCTGTGTATGATAAATGTTTTGAATGTTTGCTTTCGCCATCTGTTGGAATTATCGCAAATTGAATGTTCCAATTGTGTTTTTTCGTGAAATTCTTTATGCACGGTAGGTAAAGAAAGTCTCTTCCTTATCGACTACAGCTCTGTCTTCTAAATTCGTGCCTTCGGTAAAATAAGAAAGTCAAAATAAGTGTTTGTTTTTACTGTTTTTTTCGAGTAAAAGTAAAGATTTATAACTGAAATACTTCAGAAAACTTTCCAAAATCCGATTTGGGAAAGGTGAAAGTTTGGATTTTGGAACTTTGTTTTGTTATATTCACGGCGGTGTGCACTAAGCCACAGCCAACTTTGACGTTTGTGTCGTCTGTCAAAATTACAAATTTTATTTCAGAGGATTCGTTTATAATATTTTCTATTAATTTCGTGATTCATAAAGCAAGCAAGACGTTAATAGATTACATGTACATAAAGTAGGTAATACTATAAGAAGTCTCTTATCCTTTTTGCTGCGGAATTATACAGAGTTTGGTTGGTTTAAATAGAACAAGGAGTTCAAACAAATTTGGAATAGCCATCCTTTTTATGTAACCTAGTATTGTTTTAGAATTGGGATATAATATTGAACATTTTACCCAAACAAATAGCTAGGGCTCCTCACAACTACATCGTAATTATTTAGATCTCGTACAGGAACTGGTCATCTTATTCTTAAATCGGGTCTAAAGAATTAAAAAAAACGAACAACTTGAGGAATCTTTATTATCCTTTGTAGACTAGTATCTGTAATCACACATTAAGGCAACCAAAAATGTTTCCACATTTTCTGTCTACCGCAGATATTGCACCACCAACACTGTGTTCCATCATCTTTATGTAGTACTCTTACTAGGGTGTTTATTTCATTGTCTAAGTTATTGACATTATTTGAGTTTACAGGATTTGCTGTTTCTACCACGTACGATACATTCTGGGAATTTTAGAAGGAAATCGAGGCCGTGATTATGGCTCAAGTATCTTCTTCCGGCTCACACAACACGTCGGGGTAACGAGGATCAGGGACTACGAGAATTTCAAGAAGATTATGAGGCATGGAGGAATGGTATAAAATTTGCTTGTATAAAATTTAAAAGTATCAAAGTATGCTCAGACAGCTACAAATTGCTGGTATGAGAGCGTTTACATTGATTAACTACTTACTATGTTCTATTATTAATGGTAACTATATTAATTCATACGCCTCTCCCATCCCACCTAAAAATATAAATTAAATGCTATTTTTTGATATTTTTTAATTAATATTTCTTTATTGACATTCTCAAGCGTCACTTTGTTTTATTTAATATTTATTATTTATATAATATTTCTTATTTTAATTTTTTTTAATTTTGAAACATCTTAAGGCGGCTTGGAACAGCTGGAGAATTTTTGTGATGCCCCTAAAATGTAGACTACCCAAAACTCCCGACTTGATAGGGATGGATTCACTCACCAGGGCGGCAGTTAAATCAAATTTCGGCCGTGCGGCTTGTTTAGGTGCTACCATGGACACGAGACTTAAACATTACGTTGTTTTAAATAAGTAACAATGAAAGAAAATAATATAAAAATCTAAGATAAAAATTCAATATTTTAAATAATTTAATAATTATAGCAAATTATTGAAGCCCATAGCTAGAGACGCGGTGGGTCAGTGGGGTCAAACCCCCACGGCTACTAACTTTTTTTTTTAATTTTAGCTATTTTATATTATTATTTGTGATTCATTTATAATTTTAATTTAAACACCGAACAAATATTTAGATAAATATAATAATTAAAATAAATATTATATTTATATTATTATTCACCACTCAAGAATTTTATTCAATACAAAAATTATTTATTCAGTGAAAATTTAATGTTTATCGTGCTATTTCCAATGCGTGATATCACCAACTAATGAATCTAGCAGTTAAGTTAATTCCTGCCATAATTTCCAGTTTACAAAATACTCCAATTACATCTGTGAATGTGGAAACATGTAGGTACTACCGGATAGGCGGTATTGTATCCTATTCGTGTTGTAAATTTCATATTTTTTGGTTTTGGGTTTGTTTGCGAAGTCTTAACAATATAGTAAATTCAACAATAAATTTTCTGTGTAGACTGTAGAGAACATATTAACAATCAATCTGGCTTTTTTCCGGCTTAGAAGACCCATGTAGTTATTGTTTCCCTTATGCCGACTACACTTTTAATTCTGGGATAATTGTTTGCAAATACCGTTAGGCAAATTTCTACGATGTTTGTTGCTAGTTGAAAAGGGGGGCACAAGTTTCCCAAATCAGCACCGTTTCGACATTTAAACCTAAACGCCTTGTTTTTTTTTATTAATAGTTCATCTGTATGTTTAAATTTACTGGATTTTACGAAGTGCATGCGACAAGCTTCGCATTTAAACTTATCAAGTGTTTTTTTAATCACATAATCGGCGGTGTATCTAACAGCACAATTTTCTATTTAATTTTATTGAACTTTGTAGCTACTTAATGTATTCAATTCTATTTCCATAAGTTCAACTTTTTCGTTAGTTTGGGATACAAGAAGCGGCCCCACCGCAAATTACAGATTTACGACAACTGATGAGCATTATGGCGTGGAAGGTGGTAATGTTCCAGATACGGACCCTGACTTGTATGCTACGAAAACTGCAGAATTTTTACTTTCACTGGAAGGAGCGAGGTGTGTGATTACTCGCGCGGCGAAATTTTACGGAATCGCGCCACTGGAATAGCTATTACGAGCCCAGTCGCACATATATTGGACCAAAATGTTTTTCAAACTTATGATTTAAATTTAATCTATACTATGTCCAAAAGTTGAGCGATACGATAAACCGCGAAAACATTCTGACAAACCATGTATACTTACCTAATATTTCTTAAACTTTACATATTATAGTACTAGATTCATTGAAAAACTACAATCATAAATAAATTGGTGGTTTTGAAAACATCCCCTTATCCCCTTTTTGGGCATGAAAGAACAAATTGATGCTTTTAAGTTATAAAACTAGCTCGTAGGTATATATATTTTTACTTTAAAATTCTACTTACTTACTTTAATATTCTAATGCGCATCAATTTGTTCTTAATATTCATAATATTATTATATGTAAAGTTTAAGAAATATTAGGTAAGTACATGGTTTGTCAGAATGTTTACGCGGTTTATCGTATCGCTCAACTTTTGGACATACTATAGATTAAATTATAAGTTTGAAAAACATTTTGGTCCAATATTCAATATACATGTGCGACTGGGCTCGTATAAACTAAACCAAACGACGCGACGACGCATTTTTTATTTATAACATAACACAATATATTTAAGAAACAAGAAAGGAATCTGCCGTTAAAGTTAAAAGAAAATGTATCTTTGCATCTTTTCAGACAAAAGTTAAAACATTGGATTATGCATTCTACAATTTAAATGAATTTTTTGAATTTACGTGTTTACAGTCAGAACATATTTTGTGTAATTAATTTATTAACATTTTTTTTAAAACTAATATAATATTAGGATAATTTATTTATTTTAAGGAAAAATATATACATACATACATTTACATACTTACATACATACATTTACATACTTACATACATACATTGATACAACATAATAATTATTATAGGGTCTGTTAGAAACTTTATTTTTGAATTTGGCGCGCGGTTAGGGTGGAAGTGAGAGTAGGGATATGGGTAGAAGCGGATATGGAAGTTAGTGCTAGCTGGAGCGCGGAGTCAATTTTCAAAACCTAAAAACAGTCAAATGCCAAAAGCCCACTACGCATAACGTATAAACTAAAAGCGTGGTGTGTTGCCTAACCATTATTTCCAAAGTTGTTACGATTGATCAAAAACCCTATTCAAATATTATATGCTTTGACAAAGATAACTAAAATATGTGTACGGTTGAAATCGTTTTCTACGTTTTATTCAATTCTAATCAACTACATAAGTGAACGTTCGGATCCGGTTTTGCCGAAATTTGTTAGTTTAACCTTATATTTCAATAATAAAAAATTTACAAATTGGCCTCTATAAGCAATTTGGATTTTTTTTTAAAAAAACGAAATCCGAACAAACCATTCTATACTGTCAAACATTAAAATAAACTATCGATCAGCTTTTTAAAAAAAACGTTGTAAGCGTAATCTTGGACAAAAGTTTTTAGGTTTTTGCCAATTTTTAGCTAGCGTGGCGTGTTGCCTAACCCCTCTTCCAAGCCGCCTTAAGCAAAGGTGCGAAAACGCTTTGTAAATAATAATTTATTGTATATTGTATGTACCTTTTTTTTTCTTTTTTAATAAAGTTAACTAGTAATACAGATTTGTTTTGTTAATAATGATGAATAGGCTTCCCATTTGTGCATAATACTGAGATCTGTGTGTGTGTGTGTGTGTGTGTGTGTGTAATGCAGAAAAAATAATTACATAATTTTCATTTATAACCCCTGTCGTTGCTGCAAAAATCTCGTATCGCTTAAGGCTGGAGTTTACACCTTGAATTAATTTATACCCCATTTTATGCACCACACATTTTGTTCCAATTTTTCAGAGCCAATTTTCAAGTTGGTAGTATGAAGGGCGGGCGAAATTTTTTTCTTATTATTGGTGTTGTTTTTAGTGATGTAACGGGTACCCGGCCAGTACCCGGTACCCTGCTTACCCGGCCGATTTTGCCTCATACCCGGTATAGCCGGGTAATGCTTATTACCCGGCCGGGTATACAATTTAATTTATCTGCTATAAAATATAAATTATAAAACATATACCTAATATGAAAATGATTTTTTCAATTATATATTGTTCTAGAAATATTACATATTACGTGTCGGTAAAAGTTATCGATGAAAAAAAATGAAAATAAGAAAATAAAGTAGGTCAATACTTAAAATAATCCAGGGGATACCCCTGATATTTCAAGGGAGTATTCTCTAGCACTACCAAATACTTTCCGGGGAATCCCATTTAAATCTGACAAAATTACAGTACCCTACGGCCGGGTACCCGGATACCTGGCGATTTTAAAGACCGGGTACCCGGTACCCGGCTTTTACAAAAAAGTGTACCCGTTACATCACTAGTTGTTTTATCTGTCTAGTACTACACATATTATAACGTTTTTGTTTAATTTCTAAAAAATAACTTTTCAGCATTAAAAAATGTACTTACAACTCTATTTTACTTTAACAACATTTTCAAGTAGTAGTACTATTTACAAAAATATGGATATCGAAAAATTCTCTCTATAAATAGATGATGATAGGTACTACTAGGTAGAAGATAATAATATAACCACGCGCTCTTTCAAATGCCACAAGAATTTTTTTTCTAAAATGCAAATTAATTCTGAAATAATGAAAATAAAATTTTAAAAATTACAATACATGTAGGCAACACAACTAACACAGGACCATTCCCCTTTTTATCTACAGTGCCTTCATTAATGATTGATACCCACGTGACCACAAAATATAGGCAACCCAACTTACACAATTGGTAAACCTTTATCCAATAATTCCCTAACTGATTGTTTGTAGGTAAATTGACAGTAACTTTAGTAACTTTAGTGACTTTAGTTACTTAGTTTAGTTACAACGAGTACCAATCCTACCTGACTTCAACATTTAAATCTGAAACTCCCAAGGACACCACCAATCAAAGGTCACGTGGGTATCAATCATTAATGAAGGCACGGTATAATAATAATAATATGTTTATTTAAACCACGTTATACATTAATAATAATACATATTATATGACATATTCTATTAGTAATTAGTAGGTATTACTACACGTGTTGTATACAATATTTTTATTCATTAATCTTGGTGTTTTAATTAAACTGTAATGGTAGTACCTACCTAGTAGGTATTCACTGAAGCATAGCTTGTGCGTGAACATTATATAGGTACTAGTACCTACTTTAGATTCTTATTACATAACTAACATTTTATTAACTACAAATTTACTTTAGATTCTTATTATATAACCAAAATTTTATTATCTACAAATTGCACTTAAGTAATGATTTTATTTTTATCCTATCAGTCTTAGATATCAGATTACAAGTATTTTTCTACATAGGCTACTACCATTTTGTGTGGATCTTGGGTTTTCATCCAGTTTAAGAATTGGTTTTTGAACTGATGACGTGCAGTTGATTTTGCACATCTAATTTCTTTGAGAACAAGGTTGAGTATAACCTTGGTCCAATAAAGTTAACGGATTTCTGGCCGACTTTTTTCCCAGTTCTGGATTATAGTTTATTGAGATTCTTGCTTTTGCTTCTGTTATTACTATGCTCTGATGGTCGATGCTTTCTAATTTATGTTTGTTTTTGCATTGATATATTACAGTGCTTTTAAAATATATCGATCTTATATCTAGGACTTTTGTATCAAGGTACAATATTGATTTGTTGGATACATCAAGCGAACGGTTTGTCAAATATGATTTTCAGGAATATTTTTTGTAGATTTTCGTTCGCCCCCCACCCCCCATGTTATGCCATATTGCAGCGGTTTCAAGGTTCATGTTGAAACTTATGTCAAAGATTACTTTTTACTAAATTACTTTGAAAACGTTTTCGATGCATAAGTAGTATGTATACAGGGTGCCAATTTTAAGTTGTCCACCATTGGTAAGTTTCTTACATTTGGAGATGGAAAGTTGGTTAAATAAGGAAAGATTCAGTATTTTTTATGCTCATTTAGAATGTGAAATTTTATTTTTTATGGCACTTCTGGTTTAGCGAGAAATGGTGCCAAATTTTTATTTTTAAATGGAACACCCTGTATTTTTTTAAATTTTTCGATTGGAAATAATTTTGGCTTTACAAAGAGTATAGCACATAATTATGTACAGTTACAGTTACTCATAACCATGATATTTTACTTGCTTTAAAAAAATTACAAATATACTTTCTGAAATTTTACATGGGGGGATGATTTTACATTGTGAACAACTTTTCTTAATGAAGTTTGGCTGTACTTAGTACAGGAAATGCACTTTACCTGAATAAAAAATATTCTTGTATCCGACTGACCACCAAGGCCTCCTTGTTTTACAAAAATTACAAATATACTTTCTGAAATTTTGCATGGGGGGATGATTTTACATTGTGAACAACATTCAATACATATAAAATAATCATAGCTAACTAAACAATATATTATATGCATGTTAGAATAATAATAATAATAATAATAATAAATGCCTTTATTCATTTAAATATAAATCTTGATTCACAAATCATAAAACAAAATTAAGTATGAAGGGCGAAGTTCAGTTGAGCAACAATGTTGCTCCACTGCTCTACCACTTAACCCTTTGATATTTGTAATGCTAATAAAGAAAAAAAATATGTTATTCAAGGTGATGGCATATTGCTTAATTGTTCTCATTTCCTGCAATTCTCGGGTCTCATTGATTTAAATGAAGAAGGTGAGATGAATTCTCTGCAGTTACCACATTTTACTGACTTAGATACACTGATTTGATCCTGCGTCGAAACTCGCCATAAGGCAGCAGTTTTGTGTCTAGAGATAAGGCGTTATAATAGTTAGCTATACAATAAGAAAATGAACGTTTGCCAAATTCCGTTTTTAGTGAAGGGATATTCATCAATCCCCTAAACCTCAGGTTTAAGTTATGTATATCAGTGCGATAACTTATTTTATTATAGAGATATGGCGGAGTAGCTTTGTTAATTATTTTATAGTATAGGCAGGCAGCGTGAAACTGACGTCTATCTTTCATATTGAGCCACGATATTTCTTTCAACTTATGAGAAATCCTTTCAAATTTTTTTATACCAAATATTAAGCGTAGACAAGAGTTTTGCATTTTTTGAATTCGTGCAATATCCTGCGCGTCCAAGCAAGAAGCATAAACACTGTCACAGTAGTAATCAAATTTAGATAAGACGAGACTGTTACATAGAGTTGATTTGATTTTGGGATTAAGTATATGGCGGTTTTGGAAAATTATTCTTAGGTTGCAGTAAGCACTAATTAAACACTTTGATACATGAATTTTAAATCTCATGGTGTGATCGAGCGTTAACCCCAGGTTTTTGGCAGATTCTACTATAGGTAGAATTTGATTGTTGATTTTTATGGTTATATTTCTCATAGCTTGTAACCTGTCTTTTTTCTTTCCAAAAACTAAAACTAGTGATTTAATTGGATTGAGCTTCAGATCGCATGTTGTTGCGATATTTTTGCTAGTTCATTTAAATCACGATTGATTAATTGACAGGATTCCGCTATTTGGGGAGGTTCAAAAGATTTGTAAATTTGAGAATCATCTGCATAGAAATGAGAGGTACATGCTTTCAGGACAGTAGGAAATGTAGATGTGTATACAGTAAAAAGTAGGGGTCCCAAGATGGAACCTTGCGGAACTCCACATGCAAGTCTTAGGAATCTTGACCTTAGGCCGTTAACATTTACCGCTTGAGAACGTTCTAAGATAGTTCGAGAGGCGAGAGTGATTGCATTTTGATCTAAGCCAACAAAATGGAGTAAGGATAACAGGACTGAGTGGTTAATTGTGTCAAATGCTTTCGAGTAATCAAGTAAGACAAGCACTGTCAATTTGCCTTGATCAGTGGCTAGTATCATATCATCCGTTATATTTAGTAGTGCGGTATTACAGCTATATCCTTTCCTAAACCCAGACTGTACGTCAGGTATTATTTGATATTTGTCAAAATGTTCACGCAGTTGCCGCTCGATTACTTTTTCTAGTACTTTGGATAACGTTGGGAGTATGCTTATAGGTCTTAAATCTTTGAACTCAGTGGGTGCAGTTATTTTAGCAATTGGGACTACAAGTGCTTGCTTCCAACCATTAGGAAATACGGATTTAGTCAAGCAGTAGTTTATTAGGTGGGTTATTATAGAAAGTAAAAAAGGGATACAAAGGTTGATAAGAGATACACTGAGACCATCAATGCCTGTCGCATTGCTCTTGATAGATTTAAGAGTTTTCAGAATTTCTTGCTCCCCGACAGGGTGAAAACTAAAAATGCTCTGCACAGACTGTTTTATATTACTCGAGTAATATGTAATTAAATCACGGTTATTATTGTTTAAATTATTAGGTAGGTATGTTATTGATAAAAAATTCATTAATTTTGTTAGGGTCAGATAGATGGGTAGGTAGATCCGCTCTGGACGATTTTTTGGTCATATTTAAGTGCCTCAGGTCTTTCCAGATTTGGTTACAGTCTTTTTATAAATAAATTCAACAGTAAAAGAAAATTTTTTGAATGTTTGCTTTCGCCATCTGTTGGAATTATCGCAAATTGAATGTTCCAATTGTGTTTTTTCGTGAAATTCTTTATGCACAGTAGGTAAAGAGAGTCTCTTCCTTATCGACTACAGCTCTGTCTTCTAAATTCGTGCCTTCGGTAAAATAAGAAAGTCAAAATAAGTGTTTGTTTTTACTGTTTTTTTTTTTTTTTTGTCGAGTAAAAGTAAAGATTTATAACTGAGAAATACTTAAGAAAAATTCCAAAATCCGATTTGGAAAGATGAAAGTCTTGATTTTGGAACGTCTGTTTTGTTATATTCACGGCGGTGTGCACACTAAGCCACAGCCAACTTTGACGTTTGTGTCGTCTGTCAACATTACAAATTTTATTTCAGACCGTTCGTCTATAATTTTCTATCAATTTCGTGATTTATAAAGCAAGCAAGACGTTAATAGATCAAAAACACATCGTATAGGGTGTGTGCATGCATTGTTTTCTGGTAAGGTAAGTTCTTAAACTCGTGTGCGTATCTGTTAAAACTTTTTGGTGGCCCTACCATTTCAGATTCTTAGAAAATGTAGAACACCTTATTACATACATAAAGTAGGTAATACTATAAGAAGTCTCTTATCCTTTTTGCTGCGGAATTATACAGAGTTTGGTTGGTTTAAATAGAACAAGGAGTTCAAACAAATTTGGAATACCTATCCTTTTTATGTAGTAACCTAGTATTGTTTTAGAATTGGGATATAATATTGAACCCTTTACCCAAACAAATAGCTAGGGCTCCTCACAACTACATCGTAATTATTTAGATCTCGTACAGGAACTGGTCATCTTATTCTTAAATCGGGTCTAAAGAATTAAAAAAAACGAACAACTTGAGGAATCTTTATTATCCTTTGTAGACTAGTATCTGTAATCACACATTAAGGCAACCAAAAATGTTTCCACATTTTCTGTCTACCGCAGATATTGCACCACCAACACTGTGTTCCATCATCTTTATGTAGTACTCTTACTAGGGTGTTTATTTCATTGTCTAAGTTATTGACATTATTTGAGTTTACAGGATTTGCTGTTTCTACCACGTACGATACATTCTGGGAATTTTAGAAGGAAATCGAGGCCGTGATTATGGCTCAAGTATGGAACATTCATTTTTCCATGGGAATCTTCTTCCCACACAACACGTCAGGGTAACGAGGATCAGGGACTACGAGAATTTCAAGAAGATTATGAGGCATGGAGGAATGGTATAAAATTTGCTTGTATAAAATTAAAAAGTATCAAAGTATTATTATTTGCAACAGGTGTATTTTACAACATTTATTTTAAAACAACTTATCCAGCAATTTATCACAGCTTGTTTACATAAAACAAAACATTCGATACATATAAAATAATCATAGCTAACTAAACAATATATTATTTATGCATGTTAGAATAAATAAATTCGACAGTAAAAGAAATATCCTACGATTCTATGCTTTTCTAATAATGACTCTGACACATCCAAAATGTTTGTATTAATTTTTAAATTGATATTGAACAATCCTAAATTAGGTTTAACGGCAAAAGAAATCAATTTTATCACCAGTGGGTACAATAGCACGAAACAGTCGACACCTCGATCTTCCAACGATAATACTACCGAGGAAATGGATATAACTGAGACATATATTACAAGATTCATCAGATGAACAATCTGCTATTTAAATAAAGTTTATTATTAATAATGTTATTAATTACTATTAATATATAACAGCTGTAAACCTTTTGTACACCTAAATGTTAAACTTTTACTTCGAATAGAGTTTAAAGATCACTGAAGCCTTTTATATCCTGTATTGTGTGTGAAAGCCATTAAAATAGAAAGATCTTTCCATCTCTTCGTAGGTCTACCGTTTTCTTTTGAAATATTAATGGTACCAGTAATATCTCTAAGTAAGACACGAAATATCCAGTTTTTTTTATTTATACAATCATTTATTTGAATAAGCACGTTATGAATGTATTATACTTTATTCTTGGGAAATAAAATTGTCAACATAATTTTGGAACAGCTGAAAGTTGTCACATGGATTGCCTATATCTACATGTAACGACTTGCTGCTGGATGCTTCCCGGAGTTCCCACCGATCGCAGTTTATATCTGCGTGTACATACTGCTATCAGTGGGGGAATCTTCGGATGCATCGTCGCATCGAGCAGCTGCAGTGTTGCCAGGTCTAGGGAAAATTCCCTAGATCTAGGGAATATTTATAATGTAAAGGGGAAAAAGGGAATTTCTATGAATTTTTACAGTAATCTAGGGAAATTCGGTTTCAGAGATTTTTTTTAAGTTTTGGCTTAAATGTGCAAAAATAAAATTGGGTGATGGTACACGAATGTTTCGAATTTTAAGTAACTTTGTATTCACTATTTTTAGTCTTCCTCATTCGAGCGCTACGAATTTTTTCTCAAATAAATTTAAACAAAACAAAAGTTCGTAATAGGTTAACGTTAACGTTAAATGGAATTATGTTAAGTAAACATTTGCTTAAAAAATCAGAATTACTGAATAAAGAATAAAGAATTACTGTCCAAATTTCAAAATACCATGTATAAAACTACAGATTAAATGTTTACGTGAAATAAGTATTTATACATACCTATAGTAGGTACTCTTAGAATTATTAGTTTTTACCTTTATTTTATCCTTTTACTACTTGTATTACATTTTATATATGTTTAATAAAACGATTATTATTCTTGTATCTAAACAATATTATTTTATATTATTGTAATTATTATACACAATTTTAAAAAAGCTCTCCTCACTAAAAAATCTCTCCTCCCTAAAAAATCTCATTTAATTTTAAGCACCAGTATCTCAAGACATAATCTCAAGTTCAGGGAAATCTAGGGAATTTTTCAAGATTTTTTTAGGGAAATTTAAAATTTTGACCTGGCAACACTGAGCAGCTGAAAGTTGTCACATTACCCATATTTGTAAGTACATTCGCAAATTATCACGTAATAAAAATAAGAACCTTAGTAGCAGGCTATAAAAAGTGGAGGTGCAAACCTCCCCTGGACTTTCCCATACTAAAAATAAACATTTTGTTTTTGCTATTCAACAGTAGTTCGCGAGGCAGCTTTGAAAATCATTTTAATGCCTCGCGAGAAAAATGAGACTATACGGGTTCGATATGAACAAAAGAAAGACACCAAGATACGCATCTATCTGTACTCTGTAGTAGGCATCCGCTAAAAATTACAACTGGCGAAGCCGGACGATCGCTACCGACCGACGATCAGTTTCCGAGTCCAACCAGATTCAGAGTCCAACCTAAATAGTATTCAAAATTCACGAATTTCTCATTAACCGTACATTTTAGCCATATGAACACCTTATACTATGTGATAGACAATTCAATTTTGCATTCAATTATATAATAATATATAGGGTGTTTCATTTAAAATAACAAAGTTGCTTATTGTACTGTGAAAACCAAACACCCTGTATACGTTATATAAATTTAAAAAAATGCAAATCTATATACTGAACAACTTTTGTATTTAAACTTCTTTCATATTTTGACTAATAAAGGCGCTATAGGAGCATCAATTTCCGATTTTCAAAATCTCGTAGAGGGCGCCACAGTGGAATTCTGGCGTTCATCAAAAAACAAAAATGTAGCTAATACCAAGCTGTATACGTATAGAAAATTTAAACAAATTCCTTAGACCAGTTTTTTTGTAATAATTTTTCAAAAATTTCAAATTTTTTAGAAGAGCGCCGTTGCGACCGTTTTTGGATTTAGTAAATAATGTTTTTTCTTGGTGTAGTACAGCCAAAGGGCTTTCAAACAAGTTGTTGCGAAACCTGATCAGATAACTGGTTTTTGAGTTACGGGGCGTTAAAGTCGAAATTTTGAAAAATTCATAGCGACCGCCATTTTGAAGTTAGAGAGTCCGGTAAAAAACTGTTTCCCTTGAATTCTGCCCTTCTTTCATATCCCCAACTCAGATTTTCAAAATTCCGCTTCTGAAAAAAATGATACCAAAAAAACATGTCTAACTTCCGCTTCCGGTTTCGGATTTTTTTGAAAAGCTTATTTTGTCGATGAATTTTCGATATACCCCTTCATTTAAAATTTCATCAAAATCGGTTCACTAGTTTTTGCGTTAGAGGCGTTACATACACACACACACACACACACACACACACACACACACACACACACACACACACACACACACACCCACCCACAGACAGACATTTTTTCTAGACCACTTTTTTGGGTTCCTGGGGACCCAAAACACGTATTTCCGCGAAAATCTCGACTTCGAAAATTTTCATGATATCAATACTTCCCTATACCAGTAGTGGTATGGGAAAGTAATAAATAAGTACAGAGTAAAACTTGTTAAAATGGAAATAAATTCCTATAACATACTACTACAATAAGTATATAATTTTATTTTTAAACACACAAAAATTACTTTTCTGCAAAAGCTACAAACCGGAATGATACTTGGCAAATCTTTAAACAGATTTTTGTTTTAATCCGATTTAGCATATTATTTTACTTTAACAAACGCTTCTTAAATATTAAAAGACCAGTCTGATGTCTGTGTAAAAGCTAAAACTTTTTACTAATGCAACCTTTAAAATTTTTGGGGTATGCTCGCATGAGACTAGCTATAATAATACCAACATTATAAATTAATAAATACATCACAAAGCTCGCACACATAAATGCTGCCAGTTACCTACTACTACCCTGTAAACAAATTAAATTATTTTTTTATAATAAAAGTTTTATTATAACCTACAGGTATTCCTATATTCCATCCTGTTCCTGCAGGATTTTCCGGGCATATTCCATGACGTTTTAATGCAACCCCTCCATCCGTAACAGCCCATACTTGGGTTCGACCTACACTCACTTGTTTAAACCCGGTTGTGCTTGGCCGGCGCAGAGCCTTAAGAAATCAAATTATTTTTTATATAAAAAAAATATACAACTTACTTAAAATACAGGAGGAGGATCTGCTGTAATAAAAAGGTTATCCGGTTTAATAAACCTATGTATGAAAAAACCTAATTTATGTATAGATATAGAGCCAAAATTTTCTTTAAAGATCTTGGAAGGAAAATTGGAAAATTCCCAGAATGTAACATGAAAGCTAAAGACATGGGAAATATGTGCCAAACATCCCTCATCTCCTCCCAACAAGATCTAAAGGGGTGAAAACAATGTCCACAAAATTCTTTTATAACTAACTTAAAATGGTTTCCAGGCCCAAACTTTTAAAGTTGGACAAAAACTTTTCCAGAGTTTCTTGTAGGAAATTTTATTTTCTACAACTTTGGTCCTATAATATTTTATCCTATCTACCGCGATTTTGGCTGAATTTCAATTTTAAACTAAAATCGCTGCTTTATGCTAACTTCAAACGGTTCTCAGGCCCAAACTATTAAAGTTGGACAAAACCTTTTTGAGAGTTTCTTCTAGGAAATTTTATTTTCTACAACTTTGTTCCTATAATAATTTACCCTATCTAGCGCTATTTTGGCTGAATTTCAATTTTAAACTAAAATCGCTGGTTTATGCTAACTTAAAACGGTTTCCAGGCCCAAACTATTAATCTTGGACAAAATGTTTTCTAAAGTTTCTTGTAGGAAATTTTATTTTCTACAACTTTAGCCCCATAATATTTTACTCTATCTAGCGCGATTTTGGCTGAATTTCAATTTTAAACTAAAATGGCTGGTATATGCTAACTTCAAACGGTTTCCAGGCCCAAACTATTAATCTTGGACAAAATGTTTTCTAAAGTTTCTTGTAGGAAATTTTATTTTCTACAACTTTAGCCCCATAATATTTTACTCTATCTAGCGCGATTTTGGCTGAATTTCAATTTTAAACTAAAATGGCTGGTATATGCTAACTTCAAACGGTTTCCAGGCCCAAACTATTAAAGTTGGACGAAAACTTTTCCAGAGTTTCTTGTAGGAAAGTTTATTTTCTACAACTTTGGTCCTATAATATTTTATCCTATCTACCGCGAGTTTGGCTGAATTTCAATTTTAAACTAAAATCCCTGGTTTATGCTAACTTCAAACGGTTCTCAGGCCCAAACTATTAAAGTTGGACAAAATCTTTTCCAGAGTTTCTTCTAGGAAATTTTATTTTCTACAACTTTGGTCCTATAATATTTTATCCTATCTACCGCGATTTTGGCTGAATTTCAATTTTAAACTAAAATCGCTGCTTTATGCTAACTTCAAACGGTTCTCGGCCCCAAACTATTAAAGTTGGACAAAACCTTTTTCAGAGTTTCTTCTAGGAAATTTTATTTTCTACAACTTTGGTCCTATAATATTTTATCCTATCTACCGCGATTTTGGCTGAATTTCAATTTTAAACTAAAATTGCTGCTTTATGCTAACTTCAAACGGTTCTCGGCCCCAAACTATTAAAGTTGGACAAAACCTTTTCCAAAGTATAAAACTCTATTCTGAACAATTTTTCTCTAAGAAATTTCCTCATAAAATCAATGTCTAACCAAGTTATTGCAAATTAAATCTTGTAAAATAAATTTAGAGCACCCTGTATATTATTTTGCTTTTATATTTGAGATTTATGTATAAAACTCTATTCTGAACAATTTTTCTGTAAGAAATTTCCTCGTAAAATCAATTTCTAACCAAGTTATTGCAAATTAAAATCTTGTAAAATAAATTTAGATCACCCTGTATATTATTTTGTTTTGATATTTGAGATTTAGGTATAAAACTCTATTCTGAACAATTTTTCTCTAAGAAATTTCCCCATAAAATCAATTTCTAACCAAGTTACTGCAAATTATAATCTTGTAAAATAAATTTAGAGCACCCTGTATATTATTTTGCTTTCATATTTGAGATTTATGTATAGAACTCTATTCTGAACCATTTTTCTCCAAGAAATTGTCTCCTAAAATCAACTTTTACCAGAGTTAATGCAAATTAAATTTTAAAATATCTATCCCTCTCTCTCGCTCTCTTTAAATTACAGGTTTATCTCTCTCTTTTTACCTGTAAAATTTGTTGTCCAACTGAATTTTCAGAATATTCAGCAACGATTTTTAAGGATTTTTCACGTATTTCTTGATCTTTATCCCCACAAAGTTTTACAACGCTATTAATAAAGATTTCAGCTCGAATTGAACGTTTAGCATTTGTTTCGTGTTCTGCAGGATGTTGTAAAATCGGTAATACCATATTTAATGCGTTTTTCCTAAATTCCAAGTCATCACACAGTAAACTGTTCTGGAAAAACGTAATGAAGTTTTTATGGGTTTCACTGGGTAATTGTTGGATTATTTGAGCAATTGCCTGTAATTGTATTTGTTATTATTTTGTTTCCAACGGTTTACGTTGTACTTACTTCAAATTCGTCGTATTCAAAGTTTAAATAAACGAATTTTAACATAGTATCTGTGACTAAACAAAAAGATTTAGAATAGAGTTTAGTAAAATTTTGTTTAATAAATAATCTAACGTTCTTCTGATGTGCCAATTTTACAGTTCTGCTTAGATTATTTGTCGACGACGACTTCAAACTTGATGTTAAGGACAAAAGAATGGGGAATAATTTTTTATCGTTATTCTTTTGCTTCGCTAATATTGTTCGGTTAACATTTTCAAGCTTACAAAAGCTATGTAACCCAAATTTTCAAAAGATACATCTGAAATAAAAAATGTTTGTAACGATTACGCAAAAATGTTTTATGTAATACTTACCGATTTCAATATTTTCAAATGCGTCGTTACAACAATAGGTAAAATCATGTAAGACAGATACAGTTGGAATTATTAAATCTTCAGGTACTGGTAATTTAGAAAGATACGTTTTAAAATCGTCCATTAAATACATAATAATATTATTGGTCATATCTTGAGAGACCTATTGAATTCTTTTAATATTTCCATTATTTTCAAATAGAGATTTTTGTAGAAAAACTGTTTACTTGATACACAAATCGTGTTAATTAAAAAAAACCACGACCTTCTTGATTTCCGACTCAAGTCTCGGAAATCAAGAAGGTCGTGAAAAAAACATATTCGCAGCGTATAGATCGTTATCCATGGTTACGTCTTCTTGTTGAAGCGCAAAGTATATTAAAGTGCTCAAGTATGTTTGATCTAGTTTTTCCCAATCTATTTCTTCTCGACTTATTTTTAAATCACGTAATTTTACTACACAATTCTTTAAAAACCTTGTAAATTCAATGGGAATATGATTGTGGTAAAGTTCTTCGTCTTCAAGGTTACGTTGTTCGTCATAGGGGTGCCTTTAATTTTACACCACAGCATTTCCACATAATTTAGGGATCTTAACTGAGTTTTCTGATCGTTTATATAATCTATAAAATTCATTTTGTATTAATAATTACTGTTTACAAATTAAATTAGAAATAAACATAACCCCACGTGACAGCTGATGACAGATAACACGAATATGAACAACATTTTGACTCATCTGGACAAAGGTAAATTCCTCCACGGAAAACACATTTGTAAGGTTCTAAAACACATTAATTCGTGAAAGAAAACAGCACCCATGCCTTATTCTTATCTCTGTTAAAGCAATACAAACCGCAACTTCGGTTAAAAGGGAGAAAAAAGTAAACAAAAATGGATAAATTGAAAATTAAATTCAAACCGTGGCGCAATTTATAAATGTCCACAAACGTCATTCCCAAAATTTAAAAATTTCTATCACGTCAGTCCCATTAGTTAAAAACGTTCCCATTTAATAAACTGTTGGATGTTCGACTGGTTGCCTACCCATCATGCGCTCCAAAAATTTCCTTTTAGAAACGTTTAAAAATCAAAACTAAATACAAATAAACTTCCTCCTGTTATTTTAAAACAACAAGCCTGATATAAACTTATCTTAAAATGTTTATTTAACAAGGAGGAAGTAAATTTGAATTTAATTTCCATCCAAAATTTAATTAATAAATAAAATCAAATTTAAAGGATTGAAGGGGTATCTCCCTCTAACACCTTTTTGCACACATTCCAGGATCGTTAACAAAAACATAGTGATTACCTTATTGAAGAAATGGTGTCCCTTGTAACTCGATTCCCTCCAATTTCTCTTTAAGAAAGCATCCTTGGATGACCATTCTTATCCCCATCTGAGCCCTTAACGATCTTGGAAGGAAACCAGTTAACAACCTGCAAACAATGACAGTGGGTTTAACAAAAGCGTAAAATTATTAAATCTAAACAGTAAGCATCGTGCAATTAATTAAAATTATAAATTACCTTCATAATAGACAACAATCTTTTATTGTCAGATTTTGGGGGTCATTCTCTAGTCCTAACTCCTTCAGATGTTGTTCCAACCAATAAGCGATGCTACATTTCCAGGAGTTTGTTGCTTGAAGTTCAATTCCACTTTCAAAGACCCTAGGATGAATCGTCTTGTAGGTAATAGAAGTAGCAAATCCTGTAAAATAAAAAATGTTAATAAAGAGAAATAATAATGGCTTGCACAATGAAATAATACAGTAAAACACCCTAGTAGGGTACATAAAAATGACGTAACACAATTATTGTAGATTCTGTAATAGAAACGGAAAGTTTAGAAACCTTTTTGGTCGTAGACTGGAGTTCCTCCGACTGGTAGTACATCTTCAAAATCGTTCCACATCAAGACCACATCTGAAACACTAGAAGATTTCATTAGTGAAGTTGAAACGAGACATTTTATGCAACTTCTGATCGTTAAAATACAGATTTTTAATTCGAGGGTTGTTCAACTTTAGCCAGGAGATAAAACTCCCAGACAGAAAACGAACTAACCTTAATATGCTTTTAACATTTCCAATTGTGTCAAGTGGGACACATTCCACTTTTAAATGTTGAGGCACAACATTTTATACCACCAAAATATCTTCTAATTCTTAATTTAGTCATGAATTATATTATCTTGTACAGGGCTGCGACTCCGAGGTTCTAGCTTTCTTTACGTTAAATAAGAACTCGGTCTCGTAGGTCGTCCTGGGTGAATCGATTCCCCTTGTCTTGGCAAGTCTAAGACTGTTTACTTTGATTTATTATATTCGTGTATTATAACCTGTGAATATTTAATGTATATACATTTATGTTACCATTTTCATTTATTTACATTTAATTATTAAAAGTCATTTATTTGTGCAATCACGCTTTTATTGAAGAGTAACTTAACGAACTCCCCCCAATCCCACCCTAGTTGCATTTCTGTCTCAGGAACCAAGCTGGTGGATCAGGTAAGATCAGACTGTTTTACCTGAAGTGCCCCGGCATGTTCATCAGAGGCTTTTCCTGTTTTTCACTCTCAACGCCTTAGGGCTTACAGAAAAATAGGTGGCGCCCTTTTTAACGCACCTTGTAAGTTATCGTATCGCCCTTAAGAACCCCCTTAATTCACGAATTAATAACCCACCCCAATCTCCATTGAGACAGCCGTCAGCATTTTATGTATACGTGTACAAAATAAGGCGGAATGGGTACCGTAACAGCCTGGCTCGTAACAACTCAAACCAACCAAACTCACTATAATTCTACAGCAAAAAGGATAATACACTTCTTACAGTACTTTTTGTATATATAAAAAAGTGTTTCCTACATTATCCAAGACCCTAAAACATCACCAAAAGGTTTTTAGCGATACCTACAAGAGATTCATATTGTAACAACTTACCTTACCAGTAAAACAATTTACACACCCCATACAATGTGTTTTTTGATCTATCAACATCTTGTTTGCTTTATAAATCACGAAATTAATCTAAATTCCACCCAAATGAACCATTTTCAATAAAAATTTTAATTATGACAGACGACATAAACGTCAAAGTTGGCTGTGGCTCAATACACATCGCCGTGAATATAACACGACAAAACTTCCAAAATCAAGACGTTTATCTTTCCCAAATCAAATTTTCACAATTTTATACTTTATTCTAAATGTCAATATTTATTTTTACTTGAAAAAATCATTAAAACCAGACATTTATTTTAATTTTCTTATTTTAACGAAGGCATGAATTTAGACCAGCGCTGAAGTCGGTAAGGAAGAGAGTTTTGTTACCTACTGTGCAAAAAGAATTTCACGAAATAACACAATTGAAACGAGCAATTTACGATAATTCCAACAGATGGCGCACGCAAATATTTTCAAAAATAATATCATACAAGATGCGGCAGAATTTTCCTTAAAATTTACAATAAAAACCTATTATTATACTCTCAAACGCAATTTTCTTTGCCAATATAAACACAGCATGCTTATACCAATTTAAAAAAAGTAAAACAAATAATTAAAAAAAATTATTGCCCTGTTATAATAATGCTACAATTTATTTGGACGGCTTTTTCCCAGTTGTGCGTGGAAGATGCGGACGTAACTCCCTGGTTGTTTTCTAGAACAGATAAAGCCTTGCAACAGTATATACAGGGTGATAATAATTTAATGGTTAACTTTGTTATTTAGACTTACAGAGTCGGTTGAATGAAGGTTATCCATTTTCAGTTGATCTGCTGTTTCGATTGCGGTTTTGAGGGATTTTGAAGGACGATACCTCCTTCCACTGTAGAGAATTAGGTAAAATTTCTTGTTGGTTGGTTAAGCTTCTATGATCTTAATAGGCCCCCCCGGTGCCGTAATTTTAAATGGTAAATACATCCTTCCAAGAAAATTCACCGAAAAAAGGGGTTAGATTGTGTAGCGATCGCAGCGCGCAAAAGGTACCGAATGCGAATCGGCTAAACGTTGAACTATAGGACTCGGCAATAATCCGTAAAGATGGCAGCACTCTATTTAAATTAAATTGCAGTGCACTTGTGAAGGTGGTTTACGCGATTGGCTAACCAACCCAACCAATCAGAGAAGTCCCCTAAACAACTCCACTGCAATTTCTATCATCTATCTATCCTATCAGGCGCGGTAAAACCCTTATTTGTTTTATTACCTTCATCCCTTAAACTAATTAAAACACGTACAGGGCAAAGCACAATGTTGTGTGCAGGTTGAAGAAAATTAGTTTAACAAGTTGTATTATTTTATGGTAATTCGGTAACTAAAATAGCAGAGAGGGTACAACGATACAGACAGAAGGTTCTCAATCAGAATTGTTTTTTAATAAAATTTGTAAAACGGGGGGGGGGCGGGGGGTGGTGAAAAACCATTTAAATTTCTAAGATTATTAACAAATATTATAATATTATTACAAAGAAAATGTCGAATAAAAAAATAAGCTTTTGCTAGAGCTTCTTCCCCTAATGCTTGGATGTGAAAATAATCATCATTATAAATTTCTATGATCTTAATAGGCCCCCCCGGTGCCGTAATTTTAAATGGTAAATACATCCTTCCAAGAAAATTCACCGAAAAAAGGGGTTAGATTGTGTAGCGATCGCAGCGCGCAAAAGGTACCGAATGCGAATCGGCTAAACGTTGAACTATAGGACTCGGCAATAATCCGTAAAGATGGCAGCACTCTATTTAAATTAAATTGCAGTGCACTTGTGAAGGTGGTTTACGCGATTGGCTAACCAACCCAACCAATCAGAGAAGTCCCCTAAACAACTCCACTGCAATTTCTATCATCTATCTATCCTATCAGGCGCGGTAAAACCCTTATTTGTTTTATTACCTTCATCCCTTAAACTAATTAAAACACGTACAGGGCAAAGCACAATGTTGTGTGCAGGTTGAAGAAAATTAGTTTAACAAGTTGTATTATTTTATGGTAATTCGGTAACTAAAATAGCAGAGAGGGTACAACGATACAGACAGAAGGTTCTCAATCAGAATTGTTTTTTAATAAAATTTGTAAAACGGGGGGGGGGCGGGGGGTGGTGAAAAACCATTTAAATTTCTAAGATTATTTACAAATATTATAATATTATTACAAAGAAAATGTCGAATAAAAAAATAAGCTTTTGCTAGAGCTTCTTCCCCTAATGCTTGGATGTGAAAATAATCATCATTATAAATTTCTATGATCTTAATAGGCCCCCCCGGTGCCGTAATTTTAAATGGTAAATACATCCTTCCAAGAAAATTCACCGAAAAAAGGGGTTAGTTTGTGTAGCGATCGCAGCGCGCAAAAGGTACCGAATGCGAATCGGCTAAACGTTGAACTATAGGACTCGGCAATAATCCGTAAAGATGGCAGCACTCTATTTAAATTAAATTGCAGTGCACTTGTTAAGGTGGTTTACGCGATTGGCTAACCAACCCAACCAATCAGAGAAGTCCCGTAAACAACTCCACTGAAGAAAATTGCAGTGCACTTGTGAAGGTGGTTTACGCGATTGGCTAACCAACCCAACCAATCAGAGAAGTCCCCTAAACAACTCCACTGCAATTTCTATCATCTATCTATCCTATCAGGCGCGGTAAAACCCTTATTTGTTTTATTACCTTCATCCCTTAAACTAATTAAAACACGTACAGGGCAAAGCACAATGTTGTGTGCAGGTTGAAGAAAATTAGTTTAACAAGTTGTATTATTTTATGGTAATTCGGTAACTAAAATAGCAGAGAGGGTACAACGATACAGACAGAAGGTTCTCAATCAGAATTGTTTGTTAATAAAATTTGTAAAACGGGGGGGGGGGGGGGGTTATAATATTATTACAAAGAAAATGTCGAATAAAAAACATTCTTGGCCAAAAATAACAATTAAGAACTGCTTACGAATTTCCAATTTAACATCCGGAAAATCATCAATCGATTTAACTTCCACTGATATAGATAGCGGCTGGTCTTTCTCGGATATGCTCCCAGTCAACACCACGAAAGAACGGTAGGTACCAACTTTAATTCATCCATACCTTTTTGAGAACCTAATCTTCCACAGAGCTCTCTGCTTTTTATCTTGTTAACTTTTTTTTATCAATGTACCAAAGTTGTATTTCTTTATATTAATAAACTTGTTAGCTACTCTTTAAACCCGATTTTAATAACAAAACAGCTCGTACACGATTACCCCAGTCACACAACCAACAATCAAGCAAGCAAGCAAGCAAGCACAACACTTCTCGTGCGATACATATTATAGTCAGGAGTGTTCCTACCGTGCTATAAACCAGAGCTCGTCTCTTCTCTTGCCGTCGTCCAGCAGTCCGTACTGATCTGCGACTTCTCTCTTTTGGAAACGATTTCTCTTCTTATTATACAGGACACCCTTTTCAAGTATTAACAAAGGCAGGACGTTTCATGCCCACGATCACAACATGCTCTTCGATATATATCTACAAAAACTCCCTAAAACTAGCGCCTGGTTACGAACAGCAACATCAACTGAAACTTAGTTTGCACGAATTCACTTCAGGGATACTAAAGTCACTTACCTTAAATCGTTGTAAACAGTCAGTTGGTGCAAGGTTTAAAAACCGTCTTCTTGTTCCAGGAAGGCCCAAATAGTGGAAGGTATTTATTTATTTCTCCTCGAATATAAGCTTTTGCTAGAGCTTCTTCCCCTAATGCTTGGATGTGAAAATAATCATCATTATAAATTTCTATGATCTTAATAGGCCCCCCCGGTGCCGTAATTTTAAATGGTAAATACATCCTTCCAAGAAAATTCACCGAAAAAAGGGGTTAGATTGTGTAGCGATCGCAGCGCGCAAAAGGTACCGAATGCGAATCGGCTAAACGTTGAACTATAGGACTCGGCAATAATCCGTAAAGATGGCAGCACTCTATTTAAATTAAATTGCAGTGCACTTGTGAAGGTGGTTTACGCGATTGGCTAACCAACCCAACCAATCAGAGAAGTCCCCTAAACAACTCCACTGCAATTTCTATCATCTATCTATCCTATCAGGCGCGGTAAAACCCTTATTTGTTTTATTACCTTCATCCCTTAAACTAATTAAAACACGTACAGGGCAAAGCACAATGTTGTGTGCAGGTTGAAGAAAATTAGTTTAACAAGTTGTATTATTTTATGGTAATTCGGTAACTAAAATAGCAGAGAGGGTACAACGATACAGACAGAAGGTTCTCAATCAGAATTGTTTTTTAATAAAATTTGTAAAACGGGGGGGGGGCGGGGGGTGGTGAAAAACCATTTAAATTTCTAAGATTATTAACAAATATTATAATATTATTACAAAGAAAATGTCGAATAAAAAAATAAGCTTTTGCTAGAGCTTCTTCCCCTAATGCTTGGATGTGAAAATAATCATCATTATAAATTTCTATGATCTTAATAGGCCCCCCCGGTGCCGTAATTTTAAATGGTAAATACATCCTTCCAAGAAAATTCACCGAAAAAAGGGGTTAGATTGTGTAGCGATCGCAGCGCGCAAAAGGTACCGAATGCGAATCGGCTAAACGTTGAACTATAGGACTCGGCAATAATCCGTAAAGATGGCAGCACTCTATTTAAATTAAATTGCAGTGCACTTGTGAAGGTGGTTTACGCGATTGGCTAACCAACCCAACCAATCAGAGAAGTCCCCTAAACAACTCCACTGCAATTTCTATCATCTATCTATCCTATCAGGCGCGGTAAAACCCTTATTTGTTTTATTACCTTCATCCCTTAAACTAATTAAAACACGTACAGGGCAAAGCACAATGTTGTGTGCAGGTTGAAGAAAATTAGTTTAACAAGTTGTATTATTTTATGGTAATTCGGTAACTAAAATAGCAGAGAGGGTACAACGATACAGACAGAAGGTTCTCAATCAGAATTGTTTGTTAATAAAATTTGTAAAACGGGGGGGGGGGGGGGTTATAATATTATTACAAAGAAAATGTCGAATAAAAAACATTCTTGGCCAAAAATAACAATTAAGAACTGCTTACGAATTTCCAATTTAACATCCGGAAAATCATCAATCGATTTAACTTCCACTGATATAGATAGCGGCTGGTCTTTCTCGGATATGCTCCCAGTCAACACCACGAAAGAACGGTAGGTACCAACTTTAATTCATCCATACCTTTTTGAGAACCTAATCTTCCACAGAGCTCTCTGCTTTTTATCTTGTTAACTTTTTTTTATCAATGTACCAAAGTTGTATTTCTTTATATTAATAAACTTGTTAGCTACTCTTTAAACCCGATTTTAATAACAAAACAGCTCGTACACGATTACCCCAGTCACACAACCAACAATCAAGCAAGCAAGCAAGCAAGCACAACACTTCTCGTGCGATACATATTATAGTCAGGAGTGTTCCTACCGTGCTATAAACCAGAGCTCGTCTCTTCTCTTGCCGTCGTCCAGCAGTCCGTACTGATCTGCGACTTCTCTCTTTTGGAAACGATTTCTCTTCTTATTATACAGGACACCCTTTTCAAGTATTAACAAAGGCAGGACGTTTCATGCCCACGATCACAACATGCTCTTCGATATATATCTACAAAAACTCCCTAAAACTAGCGCCTGGTTACGAACAGCAACATCAACTGAAACTTAGTTTGCACGAATTCACTTCAGGGATACTAAAGTCACTTACCTTAAATCGTTGTAAACAGTCAGTTGGTGCAAGGTTTAAAAACCGTCTTCTTGTTCCAGGAAGGCCCAAATAGTGGAAGGTATTTATTTATTTCTCCTCGAATATAAGCTTTTGCTAGAGCTTCTTCCCCTAATGCTTGGATGTGAAAATAATCATCATTATAAATTTCTATGATCTTAATAGGCCCCCCCGGTGCCGTAATTTTAAATGGTAAATACATCCTTCCAAGAAAATTCACCGAAAAAAGGGGTTAGATTGTGTAGCGATCGCAGCGCGCAAAAGGTACCGAATGCGAATCGGCTAAACGTTGAACTATAGGACTCGGCAATAATCCGTAAAGATGGCAGCACTCTATTTAAATTAAATTGCAGTGCACTTGTGAAGGTGGTTTACGCGATTGGCTAACCAACCCAACCAATCAGAGAAGTCCCCTAAACAACTCCACTGCAATTTCTATCATCTATCTATCCTATCAGGCGCGGTAAAACCCTTATTTGTTTTATTACCTTCATCCCTTAAACTAATTAAAACACGTACAGGGCAAAGCACAATGTTGTGTGCAGGTTGAAGAAAATTAGTTTAACAAGTTGTATTATTTTATGGTAATTCGGTAACTAAAATAGCAGAGAGGGTACAACGATACAGACAGAAGGTTCTCAATCAGAATTGTTTTTTAATAAAATTTGTAAAACGGGGGGGGGGCGGGGGGTGGTGAAAAACCATTTAAATTTCTAAGATTATTAACAAATATTATAATATTATTACAAAGAAAATGTCGAATAAAAAAATAAGCTTTTGCTAGAGCTTCTTCCCCTAATGCTTGGATGTGAAAATAATCATCATTATAAATTTCTATGATCTTAATAGGCCCCCCCGGTGCCGTAATTTTAAATGGTAAATACATCCTTCCAAGAAAATTCACCGAAAAAAGGGGTTAGATTGTGTAGCGATCGCAGCGCGCAAAAGGTACCGAATGCGAATCGGCTAAACGTTGAACTATAGGACTCGGCAATAATCCGTAAAGATGGCAGCACTCTATTTAAATTAAATTGCAGTGCACTTGTGAAGGTGGTTTACGCGATTGGCTAACCAACCCAACCAATCAGAGAAGTCCCCTAAACAACTCCACTGCAATTTCTATCATCTATCTATCCTATCAGGCGCGGTAAAACCCTTATTTGTTTTATTACCTTCATCCCTTAAACTAATTAAAACACGTACAGGGCAAAGCACAATGTTGTGTGCAGGTTGAAGAAAATTAGTTTAACAAGTTGTATTATTTTATGGTAATTCGGTAACTAAAATAGCAGAGAGGGTACAACGATACAGACAGAAGGTTCTCAATCAGAATTGTTTTTTAATAAAATTTGTAAAACGGGGGGGGGGCGGGGGGTGGTGAAAAACCATTTAAATTTCTAAGATTATTTACAAATATTATAATATTATTACAAAGAAAATGTCGAATAAAAAAATAAGCTTTTGCTAGAGCTTCTTCCCCTAATGCTTGGATGTGAAAATAATCATCATTATAAATTTCTATGATCTTAATAGGCCCCCCCGGTGCCGTAATTTTAAATGGTAAATACATCCTTCCAAGAAAATTCACCGAAAAAAGGGGTTAGTTTGTGTAGCGATCGCAGCGCGCAAAAGGTACCGAATGCGAATCGGCTAAACGTTGAACTATAGGACTCGGCAATAATCCGTAAAGATGGCAGCACTCTATTTAAATTAAATTGCAGTGCACTTGTTAAGGTGGTTTACGCGATTGGCTAACCAACCCAACCAATCAGAGAAGTCCCGTAAACAACTCCACTGAAGAAAATTGCAGTGCACTTGTGAAGGTGGTTTACGCGATTGGCTAACCAACCCAACCAATCAGAGAAGTCCCCTAAACAACTCCACTGCAATTTCTATCATCTATCTATCCTATCAGGCGCGGTAAAACCCTTATTTGTTTTATTACCTTCATCCCTTAAACTAATTAAAACACGTACAGGGCAAAGCACAATGTTGTGTGCAGGTTGAAGAAAATTAGTTTAACAAGTTGTATTATTTTATGGTAATTCGGTAACTAAAATAGCAGAGAGGGTACAACGATACAGACAGAAGGTTCTCAATCAGAATTGTTTGTTAATAAAATTTGTAAAACGGGGGGGGGGGGGGGGTTATAATATTATTACAAAGAAAATGTCGAATAAAAAACATTCTTGGCCAAAAATAACAATTAAGAACTGCTTACGAATTTCCAATTTAACATCCGGAAAATCATCAATCGATTTAACTTCCACTGATATAGATAGCGGCTGGTCTTTCTCGGATATGCTCCCAGTCAACACCACGAAAGAACGGTAGGTACCAACTTTAATTCATCCATACCTTTTTGAGAACCTAATCTTCCACAGAGCTCTCTGCTTTTTATCTTGTTAACTTTTTTTTATCAATGTACCAAAGTTGTATTTCTTTATATTAATAAACTTGTTAGCTACTCTTTAAACCCGATTTTAATAACAAAACAGCTCGTACACGATTACCCCAGTCACACAACCAACAATCAAGCAAGCAAGCAAGCAAGCACAACACTTCTCGTGCGATACATATTATAGTCAGGAGTGTTCCTACCGTGCTATAAACCAGAGCTCGTCTCTTCTCTTGCCGTCGTCCAGCAGTCCGTACTGATCTGCGACTTCTCTCTTTTGGAAACGATTTCTCTTCTTATTATACAGGACACCCTTTTCAAGTATTAACAAAGGCAGGACGTTTCATGCCCACGATCACAACATGCTCTTCGATATATATCTACAAAAACTCCCTAAAACTAGCGCCTGGTTACGAACAGCAACATCAACTGAAACTTAGTTTGCACGAATTCACTTCAGGGATACTAAAGTCACTTACCTTAAATCGTTGTAAACAGTCAGTTGGTGCAAGGTTTAAAAACCGTCTTCTTGTTCCAGGAAGGCCCAAATAGTGGAAGGTATTTATTTATTTCTCCTCGAATATAAGCTTTTGCTAGAGCTTCTTCCCCTAATGCTTGGATGTGAAAATAATCATCATTATAAATTTCTATGATCTTAATAGGCCCCCCCGGTGCCGTAATTTTAAATGGTAAATACATCCTTCCAAGAAAATTCACCGAAAAAAGGGGTTAGATTGTGTAGCGATCGCAGCGCGCAAAAGGTACCGAATGCGAATCGGCTAAACGTTGAACTATAGGACTCGGCAATAATCCGTAAAGATGGCAGCACTCTATTTAAATTAAATTGCAGTGCACTTGTGAAGGTGGTTTACGCGATTGGCTAACCAACCCAACCAATCAGAGAAGTCCCCTAAACAACTCCACTGCAATTTCTATCATCTATCTATCCTATCAGGCGCGGTAAAACCCTTATTTGTTTTATTACCTTCATCCCTTAAACTAATTAAAACACGTACAGGGCAAAGCACAATGTTGTGTGCAGGTTGAAGAAAATTAGTTTAACAAGTTGTATTATTTTATGGTAATTCGGTAACTAAAATAGCAGAGAGGGTACAACGATACAGACAGAAGGTTCTCAATCAGAATTGTTTTTTAATAAAATTTGTAAAACGGGGGGGGGGCGGGGGGTGGTGAAAAACCATTTAAATTTCTAAGATTATTAACAAATATTATAATATTATTACAAAGAAAATGTCGAATAAAAAAATAAGCTTTTGCTAGAGCTTCTTCCCCTAATGCTTGGATGTGAAAATAATCATCATTATAAATTTCTATGATCTTAATAGGCCCCCCCGGTGCCGTAATTTTAAATGGTAAATACATCCTTCCAAGAAAATTCACCGAAAAAAGGGGTTAGATTGTGTAGCGATCGCAGCGCGCAAAAGGTACCGAATGCGAATCGGCTAAACGTTGAACTATAGGACTCGGCAATAATCCGTAAAGATGGCAGCACTCTATTTAAATTAAATTGCAGTGCACTTGTGAAGGTGGTTTACGCGATTGGCTAACCAACCCAACCAATCAGAGAAGTCCCCTAAACAACTCCACTGCAATTTCTATCATCTATCTATCCTATCAGGCGCGGTAAAACCCTTATTTGTTTTATTACCTTCATCCCTTAAACTAATTAAAACACGTACAGGGCAAAGCACAATGTTGTGTGCAGGTTGAAGAAAATTAGTTTAACAAGTTGTATTATTTTATGGTAATTCGGTAACTAAAATAGCAGAGAGGGTACAACGATACAGACAGAAGGTTCTCAATCAGAATTGTTTGTTAATAAAATTTGTAAAACGGGGGGGGGGGGGGTTATAATATTATTACAAAGAAAATGTCGAATAAAAAACATTCTTGGCCAAAAATAACAATTAAGAACTGCTTACGAATTTCCAATTTAACATCCGGAAAATCATCAATCGATTTAACTTCCACTGATATAGATAGCGGCTGGTCTTTCTCGGATATGCTCCCAGTCAACACCACGAAAGAACGGTAGGTACCAACTTTAATTCATCCATACCTTTTTGAGAACCTAATCTTCCACAGAGCTCTCTGCTTTTTATCTTGTTAACTTTTTTTTATCAATGTACCAAAGTTGTATTTCTTTATATTAATAAACTTGTTAGCTACTCTTTAAACCCGATTTTAATAACAAAACAGCTCGTACACGATTACCCCAGTCACACAACCAACAATCAAGCAAGCAAGCAAGCAAGCACAACACTTCTCGTGCGATACATATTATAGTCAGGAGTGTTCCTACCGTGCTATAAACCAGAGCTCGTCTCTTCTCTTGCCGTCGTCCAGCAGTCCGTACTGATCTGCGACTTCTCTCTTTTGGAAACGATTTCTCTTCTTATTATACAGGACACCCTTTTCAAGTATTAACAAAGGCAGGACGTTTCATGCCCACGATCACAACATGCTCTTCGATATATATCTACAAAAACTCCCTAAAACTAGCGCCTGGTTACGAACAGCAACATCAACTGAAACTTAGTTTGCACGAATTCACTTCAGGGATACTAAAGTCACTTACCTTAAATCGTTGTAAACAGTCAGTTGGTGCAAGGTTTAAAAACCGTCTTCTTGTTCCAGGAAGGCCCAAATAGTGGAAGGTATTTATTTATTTCTCCTCGAATATAAGCTTTTGCTAGAGCTTCTTCCCCTAATGCTTGGATGTGAAAATAATCATCATTATAAATTTCTATGATCTTAATAGGCCCCCCCGGTGCCGTAATTTTAAATGGTAAATACATCCTTCCAAGAAAATTCACCGAAAAAAGGGGTTAGATTGTGTAGCGATCGCAGCGCGCAAAAGGTACCGAATGCGAATCGGCTAAACGTTGAACTATAGGACTCGGCAATAATCCGTAAAGATGGCAGCACTCTATTTAAATTAAATTGCAGTGCACTTGTGAAGGTGGTTTACGCGATTGGCTAACCAACCCAACCAATCAGAGAAGTCCCCTAAACAACTCCACTGCAATTTCTATCATCTATCTATCCTATCAGGCGCGGTAAAACCCTTATTTGTTTTATTACCTTCATCCCTTAAACTAATTAAAACACGTACAGGGCAAAGCACAATGTTGTGTGCAGGTTGAAGAAAATTAGTTTAACAAGTTGTATTATTTTATGGTAATTCGGTAACTAAAATAGCAGAGAGGGTACAACGATACAGACAGAAGGTTCTCAATCAGAATTGTTTTTTAATAAAATTTGTAAAACGGGGGGGGGGCGGGGGGTGGTGAAAAACCATTTAAATTTCTAAGATTATTAACAAATATTATAATATTATTACAAAGAAAATGTCGAATAAAAAAATAAGCTTTTGCTAGAGCTTCTTCCCCTAATGCTTGGATGTGAAAATAATCATCATTATAAATTTCTATGATCTTAATAGGCCCCCCCGGTGCCGTAATTTTAAATGGTAAATACATCCTTCCAAGAAAATTCACCGAAAAAAGGGGTTAGATTGTGTAGCGATCGCAGCGCGCAAAAGGTACCGAATGCGAATCGGCTAAACGTTGAACTATAGGACTCGGCAATAATCCGTAAAGATGGCAGCACTCTATTTAAATTAAATTGCAGTGCACTTGTGAAGGTGGTTTACGCGATTGGCTAACCAACCCAACCAATCAGAGAAGTCCCCTAAACAACTCCACTGCAATTTCTATCATCTATCTATCCTATCAGGCGCGGTAAAACCCTTATTTGTTTTATTACCTTCATCCCTTAAACTAATTAAAACACGTACAGGGCAAAGCACAATGTTGTGTGCAGGTTGAAGAAAATTAGTTTAACAAGTTGTATTATTTTATGGTAATTCGGTAACTAAAATAGCAGAGAGGGTACAACGATACAGACAGAAGGTTCTCAATCAGAATTGTTTTTTAATAAAATTTGTAAAACGGGGGGGGGCGGGGGGTGGTGAAAAACCATTTAAATTTCTAAGATTATTTACAAATATTATAATATTATTACAAAGAAAATGTCGAATAAAAAAATAAGCTTTTGCTAGAGCTTCTTCCCCTAATGCTTGGATGTGAAAATAATCATCATTATAAATTTCTATGATCTTAATAGGCCCCCCCGGTGCCGTAATTTTAAATGGTAAATACATCCTTCCAAGAAAATTCACCGAAAAAAGGGGTTAGTTTGTGTAGCGATCGCAGCGCGCAAAAGGTACCGAATGCGAATCGGCTAAACGTTGAACTATAGGACTCGGCAATAATCCGTAAAGATGGCAGCACTCTATTTAAATTAAATTGCAGTGCACTTGTTAAGGTGGTTTACGCGATTGGCTAACCAACCCAACCAATCAGAGAAGTCCCGTAAACAACTCCACTGAAGAAAATTGCAGTGCACTTGTGAAGGTGGTTTACGCGATTGGCTAACCAACCCAACCAATCAGAGAAGTCCCCTAAACAACTCCACTGCAATTTCTATCATCTATCTATCCTATCAGGCGCGGTAAAACCCTTATTTGTTTTATTACCTTCATCCCTTAAACTAATTAAAACACGTACAGGGCAAAGCACAATGTTGTGTGCAGGTTGAAGAAAATTAGTTTAACAAGTTGTATTATTTTATGGTAATTCGGTAACTAAAATAGCAGAGAGGGTACAACGATACAGACAGAAGGTTCTCAATCAGAATTGTTTTTTAATAAAATTTGTAAAACGGGGGGGGGGCGGGGGGTGGTGAAAAACCATTTAAATTTCTAAGATTATTAACAAATATTATAATATTATTACAAAGAAAATGTCGAATAAAAAAATAAGCTTTTGCTAGAGCTTCTTCCCCTAATGCTTGGATGTGAAAATAATCATCATTATAAATTTCTATGATCTTAATAGGCCCCCCCGGTGCCGTAATTTTAAATGGTAAATACATCCTTCCAAGAAAATTCACCGAAAAAAGGGGTTAGATTGTGTAGCGATCGCAGCGCGCAAAAGGTACCGAATGCGAATCGGCTAAACGTTGAACTATAGGACTCGGCAATAATCCGTAAAGATGGCAGCACTCTATTTAAATTAAATTGCAGTGCACTTGTGAAGGTGGTTTACGCGATTGGCTAACCAACCCAACCAATCAGAGAAGTCCCCTAAACAACTCCACTGCAATTTCTATCATCTATCTATCCTATCAGGCGCGGTAAAACCCTTATTTGTTTTATTACCTTCATCCCTTAAACTAATTAAAACACGTACAGGGCAAAGCACAATGTTGTGTGCAGGTTGAAGAAAATTAGTTTAACAAGTTGTATTATTTTATGGTAATTCGGTAACTAAAATAGCAGAGAGGGTACAACGATACAGACAGAAGGTTCTCAATCAGAATTGTTTTTTAAT
Organism: Hemicrepidius hirtus; assembly: GCA_963082805.1. NCBI lineage: Eukaryota > Metazoa > Arthropoda > Insecta > Coleoptera > Elateridae > Hemicrepidius > Hemicrepidius hirtus. The sequence continues at coordinate 63,803 of CAUJBB010000006.1, forward strand.
AAAATTTGTAAAACGGGGGGGGGCGGGGGGTGGTGAAAAACCATTTAAATTTCTAAGATTATTTACAAATATTATAATATTATTACAAAGAAAATGTCGAATAAAAAAATAAGCTTTTGCTAGAGCTTCTTCCCCTAATGCTTGGATGTGAAAATAATCATCATTATAAATTTCTATGATCTTAATAGGCCCCCCCGGTGCCGTAATTTTAAATGGTAAATACATCCTTCCAAGAAAATTCACCGAAAAAAGGGGTTAGTTTGTGTAGCGATCGCAGCGCGCAAAAGGTACCGAATGCGAATCGGCTAAACGTTGAACTATAGGACTCGGCAATAATCCGTAAAGATGGCAGCACTCTATTTAAATTAAATTGCAGTGCACTTGTTAAGGTGGTTTACGCGATTGGCTAACCAACCCAACCAATCAGAGAAGTCCCGTAAACAACTCCACTGAAGAAAATTGCAGTGCACTTGTGAAGGTGGTTTACGCGATTGGCTAACCAACCCAACCAATCAGAGAAGTCCCCTAAACAACTCCACTGCAATTTCTATCATCTATCTATCCTATCAGGCGCGGTAAAACCCTTATTTGTTTTATTACCTTCATCCCTTAAACTAATTAAAACACGTACAGGGCAAAGCACAATGTTGTGTGCAGGTTGAAGAAAATTAGTTTAACAAGTTGTATTATTTTATGGTAATTCGGTAACTAAAATAGCAGAGAGGGTACAACGATACAGACAGAAGGTTCTCAATCAGAATTGTTTGTTAATAAAATTTGTAAAACGGGGGGGGGGTATAATATTATTACAAAGAAAATGTCGAATAAAAAACATTCTTGGCCAAAAATAACAATTAAGAACTGCTTACGAATTTCCAATTTAACATCCGGAAAATCATCAATCGATTTAACTTCCACTGATATAGATAGCAGCTGGTCTTTCTCGGATATGCTCCCAGTCAACACCACGAAAGAACGGTAGGTACCAACTTTAATTCATCCATACCTTTTTGAGAACCTAATCTTCTCTCTGCTTCACAACAAAATCTACAACAAACAATATTTCTATTAAATATTTAAACCAACTCAAAGACATTTGACCCTTTATTTTGTGAACGGTTTATTATTTTTAGAGCCCTACTAACATCACGAGATATCATTTACCCTTCGGTCTGTGTTAACGCTCTCTGATAGGGTGGAGGGTGCTACATTCCTCCTGAAAAACTTGAGGGAATCCCTCAATCGGATTTCGAGATATTCTAAACTCACGACATACATTTTTGACCCTTTATTTTGTGAACGGTTTATTTTATTTTTAGAGCCCTACTAACATCACGAGTTTTTACGGAGTTTTAATCTATACAGTTACACACATTTACTTTACAAGCAAATCGTTACTTGGAAGACTGCCTCAAAATAGAAAGAATGAACCAAATACATTCAATAACGTTCAATAAGAAATTAATAATACACATAATAGGTAATTCAGAAAACTCCAGTGATGTTTCAAATGGAAAATTTAGTTGGCCAATATACAAATTACTAATTTTTAAAATGCGGCCTTGATTACCCAATAGCTAATAGGGAAGTTTATATTAAACAACTGAATTTTCCATTCGACACGTTAAATGTCACGGGAGTTTTCTGAATGTATTATAATAATGGTAATGGTACGTGCGCGATATAAAGTACCTGTAAGAGAACAAGGATACTTATTATCTATGATAGTTATAAATATGCAAAGAAATAAGGAGTTTAAACTCACGTGCAGTGTAATTTTGCGACTCATCCGAACCACTGCGTGTGCTTTTAATTACACTGCCTCCTTCTAGCTTCATAGCTTAGAGCTTAGATGCAAAACCCAGACGTTTATGAAATTCACATTGGTTGCCTAGGAAAGGAAGTCAGATGGAATTTTGTACCCGCAGAATTAAGTGCATATACAGAGCTTCCGGAAATCCACTTCTTAAATCGAGAGCTGGCGAGCACACCCAGGTTCTACAAATGTGGGGTACTAGAACCTGGTTACGAACGCCAACATCAACGGAAACCAACACACTCCTCAAACATTGATGGGTTAAACATAGCTAACCTTAGTTTGCAAGAATTCCCTTTAGGGGCAATAAAGTAACTTGCATGTAATCATTTAAGGGGGCCCCATCATTTAAACAGCCAACACGAGGTTAAACCATCTTGTTCTAAACCGACGAAACAGTGTTTCCTTCTTGAATATAAGCTTTTGTATGCTTTCTGCAATGGTTGGTTATGATCTTAATAGAGCCCCTGTGCAATTTTATTAATTTTAAACAGTAAATAAGGCTTGAACGTCAAAAGTGTGACATTTGTTAGTTACTAAATAGCCAATCGCCAACATAAAGAAGACAAAATTCCCTGGCGCTGAAAGTTGTCACGTGAACGACTTGCTGCTGGATGCTTCCCGGAGTTCCCACCGATCGCAGTTTCTATCTGCGTGTACATACTGCGTCAGTGGGAATCTACGGATGCATCGTCGCATCGAGCAGCTGAAAAGCCATTTTGTTAGCGTCTTCGGTGTTACTGTAAATGACAGCCGAATTTAATTAATAATTATATGCTTTGTGAGTTTAATGGCGTACTGAAAACGGCAACCTATATATGTGTAGGTGTTATAATATTGTGTAGTTATGTCTGTGATGTGCTCTGTCAGCTATGTGATCGTTAAATCGCAATTTGAAGGTAGGACAGTAATACCCAAGCCAAGCTTGTTCTTTGTTTGCATATTTCCATTATCAATACTATAATTAGTGCTAAGAACTGAAGTTATTCTATGCTAATTACACATCCAAACTGTCTGTATTTATTTCAAAATTGCTATAACAATAAATTTAGGCGAGTCAAACTGACCAAGAAAATTAACCCAAGGTTACAAGTTTTTCAAACACATTTTAAATAATGTCTCTTTTACAGAAATTATATTCCTCGTTACGCGCGGCAACAAATGTTGGATGAATGAAACGTGAAAACCGCACTTGGCAGAGTGTGAAGGAGCATTTTCGGAAGATTATTCAAGATGACAACAATGTGTTCCACAATCACACTGTTTTCCCCTATTGTGATTTATTTATCGTCAACAAACATCCTTTTGAAATAGTCTTCGATGAAAATTGGTGTGCTGGACTTATTTCAAGTATGGGGCTCCATCAGAAGGTTCTCAAACTGGTAGGATTTTTCGATTTCTTTTGCTTTTTTTACAATCGTAATAACTCCCTCATTTTAGGGAATATTTCAAAAAACGAAAGGTTTTCAAAATGAGCTTACGGTTGTTTGTTCTCTTTACAACATATTTTGTATTTACACTTATTTTATATTTTCTTAAATAACGAAATGGCGACCGATCAAAAACTTCAAATCATATTGTTTTGATAACCACCCCATAGATTTTTAAACAATTAATTTTTTTTTAAATCCTCAAACTATCTACTACAACATTAATTTTTGTCTAAAACATTTTTTTGTATCGACGCAAAAAAGATAGGGCGCGCGCGTGCATGTATAGCGATTTCAATTAACCCTTCGACTCCCAAGGGTGGGTACAAATTGTCCACTTCGTGTTTAATTAGCCACATTTTGCGTAAAAAGCAATATAAAAATCAGAAAAAATTATTATTGTCTTAAATATAATAGTCTACTATAAGGTGTTGGTTAACTTTATCTTTTCGATTGATTATAAATTAAATGTTAAATTTTAAATTAAATACTAATTGGAGTGGACATAAAATACCCAACCTTGGTAGGAGCTGTTACTAAAATTATACAGGATGGAATGCGAAATTGGAAACACCTTTTTTCTCGGAAGTTATTATAGATACCGCAAAATTGTTTAAATAAAGTTTTTAGTACTTAGAAGAAGCTAACTAAATCTGTATAAATTTGGTAAAAAAAAGTTGTAATTTTCGTAGATATTGCCAGGTATTACCTTTTTTTTGTTTCTAGTACTTCAAAAATTAAACGCAAGTATATTATTGGGTGTAGAATTAAACGCAGATTTCAAAAATGTAAAAATATACAGGATGTTGCATTTAAAACATAATTTTTATAATGCCAACCTTTTAGGAAACGCCTTGTATATTTAAAATTTTTTTGTTCCGAGTAGGTCAAAAATTAAACGCAAGTATATTATTGGATGTAGAATTAAACGCAGATTTCAAAAATGTAAAAACATACAGGGTGCTGCATTTAAAAAATAATTTTTATTATGCCAACCTTTTAGGAAACCCCTTGTATATTTTAAAATGGTGGTGGTCCCTTGCAACTTTTAATTGAATCATTTTTGTGTATTTTCAATAGGAAACGAGACATTAACGTATTTCCAATAGGAAACGAGATATTAACTACTTTGTTGCGTCGCACCCTGTACATTTTTTTGTTCCGAGTAGGTCAAAAATTAAACGCAAGTATATTGTTGGATGTAGAATTAAACGCAGATTTCAAAAATGTAAAAACATACAGGGTGCTGCATTTAAAAAATAATTTTTATTATGCCAACCTTTTAGGAAACCCCTTGTATATTTTAAAATGGTGGTGGTCCCTTGCAACTTTTAATTGAATCATTTTTGTGTATTTTCAATAGGAAACGAGACATTAACGTATTTCCAATAGGAAACGAGATATTAACTACTTTGTTGCGTCGCACCCTGTACATTTTTTTGTTCCGAGTAGGTCAAAAATTAAACGCAAGTATATTGTTGGATGTAGAATTAAACGCAGATTTCAAAAATGTAAAAACATACAGGGTGCTGCATTTAAAAAATAATTTTTATTATGCCAACCTTTTAGGAAACCCCTTGTATATTTTAAAATGGTGGTGGTCCCTTGCAACTTTTAATTGAATCATTTTTGTGTATTTTCAATAGGAAACGAGACATTAACGTATTTCCAATAGGAAACGAGATATTAACTACTTTGTTGCGTCGTCCACCCTGTACATTTTTTTGTTCCGAGTAGGTCAAAAATTAAACGCAAGTATATTATTGGATGTAGAATTAAACGCAGATTTCAAAAATGTAAAAACATACAGGGTGCTGCATTTAAAAAATAATTTTTATTATGCCAACCTTTTAGGAAACCCCTTGTATATTTTAAAATGGTGGTGGTCCCTTGCAACTTTTAATTGAATCATTTTTGTGTATTTTCAATAGGAAACGAGACATTAACGTATTTCCAATAGGAAACGAGATATTAACTACTTTGTTGCGTCGCACCCTGTACATTTTTTTGTTCCGAGTAGGTCAAAAATTAAACGCAAGTATATTGTTGGATGTAGAATTAAACGCAGATTTCAAAAATGTAAAAACATACAGGGTGCTGCATTTAAAAAATAATTTTTATTATGCCAACCTTTTAGGAAACCCCTTGTATATTTTAAAATGGTGGTGGTCCCTTGCAACTTTTAATTGAATCATTTTTGTGTATTTTCAATAGGAAACGAGACATTAACGTATTTCCAATAGGAAACGAGATATTAACTACTTTGTTGCGTCGTCCACCCTGTACATTTTTTTGTTCCGAGTAGGTCAAAAATTAAACGCAAGTATATTATTGGATGTAGAATTAAACGCAGATTTCAAAAATGTAAAAACATACAGGGTGCTGCATTTAAAAAATAATTTTTATTATGCCAACCTTTTAGGAAACCCCTTGTATATTTTAAAATGGTGGTGGTCCCTTGCAACTTTTAATTGAATCATTTTTGTGTATTTTCAATAGGAAACGAGACATTAACGTATTTCCAATAGGAAACGAGATATTAACTACTTTGTTGCGTCGCACCCTGTACATTTTTTTGTTCCGAGTAGGTCAAAAATTAAACGCAAGTATATTGTTGGATGTAGAATTAAACGCAGATTTCAAAAATGTAAAAACATACAGGGTGCTGCATTTAAAAAATAATTTTTATTATGCCAACCTTTTAGGAAACCCCTTGTATATTTTAAAATGGTGGTGGTCCCTTGCAACTTTTAATTGAATCATTTTTGTGTATTTTCAATAGGAAACGAGACATTAACGTATTTCCAATAGGAAACGAGATATTAACTACTTTGTTGCGTCGTCCACCCTGTACATTTTTTTGTTCCGAGTAGGTCAAAAATTAAACGCAAGTATATTATTGGATGTAGAATTAAACGCAGATTTCAAAAATGTAAAAACATACAGGGTGCTGCATTTAAAAAATAATTTTTATTATGCCAACCTTTTAGGAAACCCCTTGTATATTTTAAAATGGTGGCGGTCCCTTGCAACTTTTAATTGAATCATTTTTGTGTATTTTCAATAGGAAACGAGACATTAACGTATTTCCAATAGGAAACGAGATATTAACTACTTTGTTGCGTCGTCCACCCTGTACATTTTTTTGTTCCGAGTAGGTCAAAAATTAAACGCAAGTATATTATTGGATGTAGAATTAAACGCAGATTTCAAAAATGTAAAAACATACAGGGTACTGCATTTAAAAAATAATTTTTATTATGCCAACCTTTTAGGAAACGCCTTGTATATTTTAAAATGGTTTTAAAATGTCCTATTCGTGGTCCCTTACAACTTTTATTTAAAACATTTTTGTGTATTTTCTATAGGAAACGAGATATTAACTACTTTGTTGAATCACCCTGTATTATAATATCTTGGCACACTTTTTTTTATTTCTAGTAGTTCAAAAATTAAATGCAAGTATATTATTGGATGTAGAATTAAACGCTGACTTCAAAAATGTAAAAATATACAGGGTGTTGCATTTAAAAAAATTAATTTTTATAATGCCCACCTTTTAGGAAACGCCTTGTATATTTTAAAATGGTTTTAAAATGTCCTATTCGTGGTCCCTTACAACTTTTATTTAAAACATTTTTGTGTATTTTCTATAGGAAACGAGATATTAACTACTTTGTTGAATCACCCTGTATTATTATATCTTGGCACACTTTTTTTTATTTCTAGTAGTTCAAAAATTAAATGCAAGTATATTATTGGATGTAGAATTAAACGCTGACTTCAAAAATGTAAAAATATACAGGGTGTTGCATTTAAAAAAATTAATTTTTATAATGCCCACCTTTTAGGAAACGCCTTGTATATTTTAAAATGGTTTTAAAATGTCCTATTCGTGGTCCCTTACAACTTTTATTTAAAACATTTTTGTGTATTTTCTATAGGAAACGAGATATTAACTACTTTGTTGAATCACCCTGTATATCAAGGCACACTTTTTTTTATTTCTAGTAGTTCAAAAATTAAATGCAAGTATATTATTGGATGTAGAATTAAACGCTGACTTCAAAAATGTAAAAATATACAGGGTGTTGCATTTAAAAAAAAAAATTTTTATAATGCCAACCTTTTAGGAAACCCCTTGTATATTTTAAAATGGTGGTGGTCCCTTGCAACTTTTAATTGAATCATTTTTGTGTATTTTCAATAGGAAACGAGACATTAACGTATTTCCAATAGGAAACGAGATATTAACTACTTTGTTGCGTCGTCCACCCTGTACATTTTTTTGTTCCGAGTAGGTCAACAATGAAACGCAAGTATATTGTTGGATGTAGAATTAAACGCAGATTTCAAAAATGTAAAAACATACAGGGTGCTGCATTTAAAAAATAATTTTTATTATGCCAACCTTTTAGGAAACCCCTTGTATATTTTAAAATGGTGGTGGTCCCTTGCAACTTTTAATTGAATCATTTTTGTGTATTTTCAATAGGAAACGAGACATTAACGTATTTCCAATAGGAAACGAGATATTAACTACTTTGTTGCGTCGTCCACCCTGTACATTTTTTTGTTCCGAGTAGGTCAAAAATTAAACGCAAGTATATTATTGGATGTAGAATTAAACGCAGATTTCAAAAATGTAAAAACATACAGGGTGCTGCATTTAAAAAATAATTTTTATTATGCCAACCTTTTAGGAAACGCCTTGTATATTTTAAAATGGTTTTAAAATGTCCTATTCGTGGTCCCTTACAACTTTTATTTAAAACATTTTTGTGTATTTTCTATAGGAAACGAGATATTAACTACTTTGTTGAATCACCCTGTATTATTATATCTTGGCACACTTTTTTTTATTTCTAGTAGTTCAAAAATTAAATGCAAGTATATTATTGGATGTAGAATTAAACGCTGACTTCAAAAATGTAAAAATATACAGGGTGTTGCATTTAAAAAAAATAATTTTTATAATGCCAACCTTTTAGGAAACCCCTTGTATATTTTAAAATGGTGGTGGTCCCTTGCAACTTTTAATTGAATCATTTTTGTGTATTTTCAATAGGAAACGAGACATTAACGTATTTCCAATAGGAAACGAGATATTAACTACTTTGTTGCGTCGTCCACCCTGTACATTTTTTTGTTCCGAGTAGGTCAAAAATTAAACGCAAGTATATTATTGGATGTAGAATTAAACGCAGATTTCAAAAATGTAAAAACATACAGGGTGCTGCATTTAAAAAATAATTTTTATTATGCCAACCTTTTAGGAAACGCCTTGTATATTTTGCTCAAACCTCGCTTATCCTTTGAGCTACGACGCTGAAACTTGGTAGGTAGACTATTGACGCCTCTCTCATTCCAACACCGTCGAGCAATTTAAGCTACGACGTTCCGTTCGCTAACGAGCTTATCCTTTGACGTAGGTGCCGGAAACAAGGTTTTTCTGACTCGGCAAGTCACGCCCTGTCCAACGCCACCAAGCAATTTGACCTGCGACGTCCCGTTCACGTTCGGATAAGATCGGCTAACATCGGGTTTAGCTCAAAGCTCGCTTATCCTTTGAGCTACGACGCTGAAACTTGGTAGGTAGACTATTGACGCCTCTCTCATTCCAACACCGTCGAGCAATTTAAGCTACGACGTTCCGTTCGCTAACTAGCTTATCCTTTGACGTAGGTGCCGGAAACAAGGTTTTTCTGACTCGGCAAGTCACGCCCTGTCCAACGCCACCAAGCAATTTGACCTGCGACGTCCCGTTCACGTTCGGATAAGATCGGCTAACATCGGGTTTAGCTCAAAGCTCGCTTATCCTTTGAGCTACGACGCTGAAACTTGGTAGGTAGACTATTGACGCCTCTCTCATTCCAACACCGTCGGGCAATTTAAGCTACGACGTTCCGTTCGCTAACTAGCTTATCCTTTGACGTAGGTGCCGGAAACAAGGTTTTTCTGACTCGGCAAGTCACGCCCTGTCCAACGCCACCAAGCAATTTGACCTGCGACGTCCCGTTCACGTTCGGATAAGATCGGCTAACATCGGGTTTAGCTCTAACCTCGCTTATCTTTTGAGCTACGACGCTGAAACTTGGTAGGTCGACTATTGACGCCTCTCTCATTCCAACACCGTCGGGCAATTTAAGCTACGACGTTCCGTTCGCTAACTAGCTTATCCTTTGACGTAGGTGCCGGAAACAAGGTTTTTCTGACTCGGCAAGTCACGCCCTGTCCAACGCCACCAAGCAATTTGACCTGCGACGTCCCGTTCACGTTCGGATAAGATCGGCTAACATCGGGTTTAGCTCAAACCTCGCTTATCCTTTGAGCTACGAAGCTGAAACTTGGTAGGTAGACTATTGACGCCTCTCTCATTCCAACACCGTCGAGCAATTTAAGCTACGACGTTCCGTTCGCTAACTAGCTTATCCTTTGACGTAGGTGCCGGAAACAAGGTTTTTCTGACTCGCCAAGTCACGCCCTGTCCAACGCCACCAAGCAATTTGACCTGCGACGTCCCGTTCACGTTCGGATAAGATCGGCTAACATCGGGTTTAGCTCTAACCTCGCTTATCTTTTGAGCTACGACGCTGAAACTTGGTAGGTAGACTATTGACGCCTCTCTCATTCCAACACCGTCGGGCAATTTAAGCTACGACGTTCCGTTCGCTAACTAGCTTATCCTTTGACGTAGGTGCCGGAAACAAGGTTTTTCTGACTCGGCAAGTCACGCCCTGTCCAACGCCACCAAGCAATTTGACCTGCGACGTCCCGTTCACGTTCGGATAAGATCGGCTAACATCGGGTTTAGCTTATCCTTTGAGCTACGACGCTGAAACTTGGTAGGTAGACTATTGACGCCTCTCTCATTCCAACACCGTCGGGCAATTTAAGCTACGACGTTCCGTTCGCTAACTAGCTTATCCTTTGACGTAGGTGCCGGAAACAAGGTTTTTCTGACTCGACAAGTCACGCCCTGTCCAACGCCACCAAGCAATTTGACCTGCGACGTCCCGTTCACGTTCGGATAAGATCGGCTAACATCGGGTTTAGCTTATCCTTTGAGCTACGACGCTGAAACTTGGTAGGTAGACTATTGACGCCTCTCTCATTCCAACACCGTCGAGCAATTTAAGCTACGACGTTCCGTTCGCTAACTAGCTTATCCTTTGACGTAGGTGCCGGAAACAAGGTTTTTCTGACTCGGCAAGTCACGCCCTGTCCAACGCCACCAAGCAATTTGACCTGCGACGTCCCGTTCACGTTCGGGTAAGATCGGCTAACTTCGGGTTTAGCTCAAACCTCGCTTATCCTTTGAGCTACGATGCTGAAACTGGATAAAGGGACTGTATAACGCCTTTTGGCACCGGACCAGGGGGGATGGATACCCTACACATTTATCTACCTTTTGTGAAAAATTGGCGTCCACAGGGGGCGTCACAAATGTGCCAAACATCCCTCCCTCCTCCCCTCCTATCTGTTACGAAAATTTTTCCAAGTGCGTGGAGCACAGAATTTTCCAAGTCCTAACCTAAGCTAGGTTAGAACTTTGAAAATTCTGTGTGGAGCATAGAATTTTCCAAGTCGTAACCCAACCCAACTTCTTCGATTTTCCAAGTATTAACCTAACCCAACACAAGTTCATCTAATTGTCAAAGTCTTAACCTAACCCGACTTCCTATAATTTTCCAAGTATTAACCTAACACAAGTTCATCCAATTGTCAAAGTCTTAACCTAACCCGACTTCCTATAATTTTCCAAGTATTAACCTAACACAAGTTCATCTAATTGTCAAAGTCTTAACCTAACCCGACTTCCTATAATTTTCCAAGTATTAACCTAACACAAGTTCATCCAATTGTCAAAGTCTTAACCTAACCCAACTCAACTTTTCATTTTCAAAGTCCTAACCTAACCTAACCCAACTTGACCTATCTCGAATTGTGACCCCCCCTGTTGGGCTGCGGACGCCAATTTTTGGCAAAAGGTAGATAAATGGGTAGGGTATCCATCCCCCCTGGTCCGGTGCCAAAAGGCGTTATACAGTCCCTATATCCTAACCTAACCTAACCTAACCTAACCTAACCTAACCTAACCTAACCTAACCTAACCTAACCTAACCTAACCTAACCTAACCTAACCTAACCTAACCTAACCTAACCTAACCTAACCTAACCTAACCTAACCTAACCTAACCTAACCTAACCTAACCTAACCTAACCTAACCTAACCTAACCTAACCTAACCTAACCTAACCTAACCTAACCTAACCTAACCTAACCTAACCTAACCTAACCTAACCTAACCTAACCTAACCTAACCTAACCTAACCTAACCTAACCTAACCTAACCTAACCTAACCTAACCTAACCTAACCTAACCTAACCTAACCTAACCTAACCTAACCTAACCTAACCTAACCTAACCTAACCTAACCTAACCTAACCTAACCTAACCTAACCTAACCTAACCTAACCTAACCTAACCTAACCTAACCTAACCTAACCTAACCTAACCTAACCTAACCTAACCTAACCTAACCTAACCTAACCTAACCTAACCTAACCTAACCTAACCTAACCTAACCTAACCTAACCTAACCTAACCTAACCTAACCTAACCTAACCTAACCTAACCTAACCTAACCTAACCTAACCTAACCTAACCTAACCTAACCTAACCTAACCTAACCTAACCTAACCTAACCTAACCTAACCTAACCTAACCTAACCTAACCCAAGCACTCTTCTCTCCCTTCTAACCTAACCCAAGCACTCTTCTCTCCCTTCTAACCTAACCCAAGCACTCTTCTCTCCCTTCTAACCTAACCCAAGCACTCTTCTCTCCCTTCTAACCTAACCCAAGCACTCTTCTCTCCCTTCTAACCTAACCCAAGCACTCTTCTCTCCCTTCTAACCTAACCCAAGCACTCTTCTCTCCCTTCTAACCTAACCCAAGCACTCTTCTCTCCCTTCTAACCTAACCCAAGCACTCTTCTCTCCCTTCTAACCTAACCCAAGCACTCTTCTCTCCCTTCTAACCTAACCCAAGCACTCTTCTCTCCCTTCTAACCTAACCCAAGCACTCTTCTCTCCCTTCTAACCTAACCCAAGCACTCTTCTCTCCCTTCTAACCTAACCCAAGCACTTGAAACTTGGTAGGTAGACTATTGACGCCTCTCTCATTCCAACACCGTCGAGCAATTTAAGCTACGACGTTCCGTTCGCTAACTAGCGTATCCTTTGACGTAGGTGCCGGAAACAAGGTTTTTCTGACTCGGCAAGTCACGCCCTGTCCAACGCCACCAAGCAATTTGACCTGCGACGTCCCGTTCACGTTCGGATAAGATCGGCTAACATCGGGTTTAGCTTATCCTTTGAGCTACGACACTGAAACTTGGTAGGTAGACTATTGACGCCTCTCTCATTCCAACACCGTCGAGCAATTTAAGCTACGACGTTCCGTTCGCTAACTAGCTTATCCTTTGACGTAGGTGCCGGAAACAAGGTTTTTCTGACTCGGCAAGTCACGCCCTGTCCAACGCCACCAAGCAATTTGAGCAGCTGCCTTAATAAAAAAAATTCTGTATCTAAAACTCGAAAAATGTCAGTTTCTCCGCCGCCACTCGCCGCCGCAAGGCGGTATAACGAATTTCTCGCCGGAATAATGTGTGTTGGGTCCTTAGGGACCCCCGTGTAAAGTATGAATATAGCAGCTGCCTTAATAAAAAACTTTCTGTATCTAAAACTCGAAAAATTTTAGTTTCTCCGCCGCCACTCGCCGCCGCAAGGCGGTATAACGAATTTCTCGCCGGAATAATGTGTGTTGGGTCCTTAGGGACCCCCGTGTAAAGTATGAATATAGCAGCTGCCTTAATAAAAAAAATTCTGTATCTAAAACTCGAAAAATTTTAGTTTTTCCGCCGCCACTCGCCGCCGCAAGGCGGTATAACGAATTTCTCGCCGGAATAATGTGTGTTGGGTCCTTAGGGACCCCCGTGTAAAGTATGAATATAGCAGCTGCCATATTTTTAAAAAGGCGTCTAGTTTTGAGTTGGCTCCCTAAAAAGATGTGCGCCCCCTGGCTGTCGCCTGCTATGTCGACATGGGTGTCAAACGTTTAGTTTTCCAAGGCTGATTACGATAGTGTAAACACAATCTGAGTTTGAAATAGTCGAGTTTTTATTTGTGGCGCCCCCCAAAAAAAATGCGCCCCCTCTGTTATCGCCTACCATATCGACATGGGTGTCAAACGTTTAGTTTTTGTAAGCTCCTTAAGATTATGCGCAAAAAATCATGAATTTCAAGCGTCTTTAGTTTTATATTTGGCGCCCTAAAAAAAGTTGCGCCGCTGTGCTATCGCCTCCCATGGCGAGATGGGTATCAAACCTTTTGTTTTTCAAGCCTGATTACGATTCTTTTAACAAAATCGGAATAGTTTCATGTTTAGAAAGCGTCTAGTTTTGATTTGTCGCCGTAAAAAGTTGTGCGCCCTGTGGCTATCGCCTACCATGTCGTCGACAACGGTGTCAAACTTTTAGATTTCCAAGGCTGATTACGATAGTGTTACCTAAATCTGAATTATTTCATATTTTGAAAGCGTTTTAATTTTGTTTGGGCGCCTCTAAACGTTTCGCCCCCCATGGCTATCGCCTGCTATGTCGACATGGGTGTCAAACGTTTAGTTTTCCTAGCCTGATTACGATAGTGTTAACAAAATCTGAGTTTGAATAGTCGAATTTTGTTTTGGCGCCCCAAAGAAATTTGCGCCCCCTGTGCTATCGCCTACCATATCGACATGGGTGTCAAACGTTTAGTTTTTGTAAGCTCATTAAGATTATGAACAAAAAATCATGAATTTCAAGCGTCTTTAATTTTATATTTGGCGCCCTAAAAAAAAGTTGCGCCCCTGTGCTATCGCCTACCATGGCGAGATGGGTATCAAACCTTTTGTTTTTCAAGCCTGATTACGATTCTTTTAACAAAATCGGAATAGTTTCATATTTAGAAAGCGTCTAGTTTTGATTTGTCGCCCTAAAAAGTTGTGCGCCCTGTGACTATAGCCTGCCATGTCGACATCGGTGTCAACCGTTTAGTTTTCCGAGGCTGATTATGATAGTGTTAACAAACTCTGAGTTTGAAATAGTCATATACAGTGTGTTGCATTAAAAAACATAATTTTTATAATGCCAACCTTTTAGGAAACGCCTTGTATGTTTTAAAATGGTTTTAAAATGTCCTATTCGTTGTCCCTTACAACATTCATTTGAAACATTTTTCTATATTTTCAATAGGAAACGAGATATTAACTACTTTGTTGAATAATCACCCTGTATTACATGGCACATTTTTTTTTGTTTCTAGTATTTCAAAATTTAAACGCAAGTATATTATTGTATGTAGAATTAAACGCTGATTTAAAAAATTTAAAAATATACAGGGTGCTACATTACAAAAAAAATATTTTTTTAATGCCAACCTTTTAGGAAACGCCTTGTATGTTTTAAAATGGTTTTAAAATGTCCTATTCGTTGTCCCTTACAACATTCATTTGAAACATTTTTCTATATTTTCAATAGGAAACGAGATATTAACTACTTTGTTGAATAATCACCCTGTATTACATGGCACATTTTTTTTTGTTTCTAGTATTTCAAAATTTAAACGCAAGTATATTATTGTATGTAGAATTAAACGCTGATTTAAAAAATTTAAAAATATACAGGGTGCTACATTACAAAAAAAATATTTTTTTAATGCCAACCTTTTAGGAAACGCCTTGTATGTTTTAAAATGGTTTTAAAATGTCCTATTCGTTGTCCCTTACAACATTCATTTGAAACATTTTTCTATATTTTCAATAGGAAACGAGATATTAACTACTTTGTTGAATAATCACCCTGTATTACATGGCACATTTTTTTTTGTTTCTAGTATTTCAAAATTTAAACGCAAGTATATTATTGTATGTAGAATTAAACGCTGATTTAAAAAATTTAAAAATATACAGGGTGCTACATTACAAAAAAAATATTTTTTTAATGCCAACCTTTTAGGAAACGCCTTGTATGTTTTAAAATGGTTTTAAAATGTCCTATTCGTTGTCCCTTACAACATTCATTTGAAACATTTTTCTATATTTTCAATAGGAAACGAGATATTAACTACTTTGTTGAATAATCACCCTGTATTACATGGCACATTTTTTTTTGTTTCTAGTATTTCAAAATTTAAACGCAAGTATATTATTGTATGTAGAATTAAACGCTGATTTAAAAAATTTAAAAATATACAGGGTGCTACATTACAAAAAAAATATTTTTTTAATGCCAACCTTTTAGGAAACGCCTTGTATGTTTTAAAATGGTTTTAAAATGTCCTATTCGTTGTCCCTTACAACATTCATTTGAAACATTTTTCTATATTTTCAATAGGAAACGAGATATTAACTACTTTGTTGAATAATCACCCTGTATTACATGGCACATTTTTTTTTGTTTCTAGTATTTCAAAATTTAAACGCAAGTATATTATTGTATGTAGAATTAAACGCTGATTTAAAAAATTTAAAAATATACAGGGTGCTACATTACAAAAAAAATATTTTTTTAATGCCAACCTTTTAGGAAACGCCTTGTATGTTTTAAAATGGTTTTAAAATGTCCTATTCGTTGTCCCTTACAACATTCATTTGAAACATTTTTCTATATTTTCAATAGGAAACGAGATATTAACTACTTTGTTGAATAATCACCCTGTATTACATGGCACATTTTTTTTTGTTTCTAGTATTTCAAAATTTAAACGCAAGTATATTATTGTATGTAGAATTAAACGCTGATTTAAAAAATTTAAAAATATACAGGGTGCTACATTACAAAAAAAATATTTTTTTAATGCCAACCTTTTAGGAAACGCCTTGTATGTTTTAAAATGGTTTTAAAATGTCCTATTCGTTGTCCCTTACAACATTCATTTGAAACATTTTTCTATATTTTCAATAGGAAACGAGATATTAACTACTTTGTTGAATAATCACCCTGTATTACATGGCACATTTTTTTTTGTTTCTAGTATTTCAAAATTTAAACGCAAGTATATTATTGTATGTAGAATTAAACGCTGATTTAAAAAATTTAAAAATATACAGGGTGCTACATTACAAAAAAAATATTTTTTTAATGCCAACCTTTTAGGAAACGCCTTGTATGTTTTAAAATGGTTTTAAAATGTCCTATTCGTTGTCCCTTACAACATTCATTTGAAACATTTTTCTATATTTTCAATAGGAAACGAGATATTAACTACTTTGTTGAATAATCACCCTGTATTACATGGCACATTTTTTTTTGTTTCTAGTATTTCAAAATTTAAACGCAAGTATATTATTGTATGTAGAATTAAACGCTGATTTAAAAAATTTAAAAATATACAGGGTGCTACATTACAAAAAAAATATTTTTTTAATGCCAACCGTTTAGGAAACGCCTTGTATGTTTTAAAATGGTTTTAAAATGTCCTATTCGTTGTCCCTTACAACATTCATTTGAAACATTTTTCTATATTTTCAATAGGAAACGAGATATTAACTACTTTGTTGAATAATCACCCTGTATTACATGGCACATTTTTTTTTGTTTCTAGTATTTCAAAATTTAAACGCAAGTATATTATTGTATGTAGAATTAAACGCTGATTTAAAAAATTTAAAAATATACAGGGTGCTACATTACAAAAAAAATATTTTTTTAATGCCAACCTTTTAGGAAACGCCTTGTATGTTTTAAAATGGTTTTAAAATGTCCTATTCGTTGTCCCTTACAACATTCATTTGAAACATTTTTCTATATTTTCAATAGGAAACGAGATATTAACTACTTTGTTGAATAATCACCCTGTATTACATGGCACATTTTTTTTTGTTTCTAGTATTTCAAAATTTAAACGCAAGTATATTAAACGCAAGTATATTATTGTATGTAGAATTAAACGCTGATTTAAAAAATTTAAAAATATACAGGGTGCTACATTACAAAAAAAATATTTTTTTAATGCCAACCTTTTAGGAAACGCCTTGTATGTTTTAAAATGGTTTTAAAATGTCCTATTCGTGTGGTCCCTTGCAACTTTTATTTAAAACATTTTTCTGTATTTTCAATAGGAAACGAGAGATATTAACACCCTGTGTAGAGTGAATTACAATGTGAACAATTTAATTTATAAATACCTGTTTTGTCATTAGTTTTCATTTGATAGGTATGCCATCTGTCAAAAATTGACCATTGGGTGCGGTCACACTTAAATAATAAGCGTCGCTTAAAAAATTAATTCCCATGGATACATATCGTTACAAGAATTGTAACCATGACAATTAAACTTTAAGCGACTCTTATTATTTAAGTGTAACCGGCGCAATATTGGAGCTTAGTCAAAGTTATGTCGATTATTTTTGAGGTGCTATCACGAATGTCCTTTGCGTTTGCAGGAGCAAAGGGCATGAGTGATACCATCTCAAAAATAATCGACATTGTAAGTGAATATTTTTATTTGTTTTAGAAATGACTACTTTATAGTGAGATGGGTGAGGTACCGTTATGCCTTAAGGGTTGGTACAACGCAGAAGGTCAAGCGGATCAGGTAGTCGGGCAAGGGACACGATCGATCGGTTTCAACCACCGTGGTTTCAACACAGGAGATGCTGACGCACATACGTTTAAATATTTGTAAAATATTTGTAATACTTATTATTTTAATGTGTAATCATTAACGTTTTATCATATTTATTTCCTCACTCCTGACAATATAAATTTACTAGAATGGATATTTATTTCTATTATTTATAATTTCAGCAAATGAAGACGATATTTGTGTCTTTTTAAGTAGATGCATGCAAATTTGGCACTTTCCTACAGTGGATACTTTTCTTGTAAAAACAAGACATTGAACCGCATTTTTGTTGGTTGTGTTAGACAAAAATAAACTGTTTACAGCTTGTTTCCTGGAAAGTAGGCCACCAAATTGAGAAACCATTAAAAGTATACAGGGTGTCTCAGAAAGAAACGGCATCCAGTTAAGGGCATGTTCCTTTCATGAAAGTAAGAAGAAAAGTTCCTATTAATTAACGTGTCAATAAGTGTTGTAACCATTGCTATATGCAATCTGTTTAATAATTGAAATTTCTCTGTTAAAACTCTTTTTATCTAAATGAATAATATTGTTACAGCTCTGTGTACTAAATAATATTGATAGGTATGCTGCTAATTTATGTGTATTATGATGACAAGAGTTATGTGGCATGGTAATATCAGTTTGTGTAGGTTTCCTATAAATGGAGTATTCGAGTATGTTTTCGGAATTGATTTTTATGTTTAACTCTAAAAAGTTAATACCTAGATCTGTTTTGTTCAATTTCTAGTGTAAATTTAATTTCTTGATGTATGTATTGAGTATTAATAAAAATTAAAACGTCGTTAATGTATTCGAAAGATCTATCGAACCATGCCAAAATATCGTCAACATAACGAAACCAAAATACCTACAATTTTATTCGATAGATTTGATTCAAATATTTGATCTTCTAAATGTTCCATAAATAATATATTACTAATACTACTGAATAGTATAGTAATAGTAGTGAAATGGAACTACCCATTATAATACTGCACTTATTGACACGTTAATTAAAAAGAAAAATTATAAATTAGCTATTCAATACACACGTTTCCATTCCCTATTTTGGTAATATTTCAGAAAAGATTGTTAAAATTATAAATAAAACAAATAAATATAAAGTCTCTTTTAAAACAAATAAAAATGGGCCTTATTATAAATTTTACAACTACTTCCAAACGGACCGGCTAGAATTCGCGATTGAGTCGTTCATGACATGTTGCAACTTTGAAATTTACAACTACCCCAGGTCAGGGGTTTCTTTCCACTTTGTATCAATGTAGTTAGGTACAAAGAAAATGACCGACTACAGGAAGGAACTAATTTTATGTGACAGCTATAGCCCTAGCAAAGACAAAAGCACCTTGCTTTATGCTAAAGCATATGATCTACAGGGTGGATTAAAAAAAGTATAGCCGTATCAAGGGTAACTAAATGCATTATTGCATGTGTCCGCTTTTGCTTAAATTGGGCAACGTTATCATTTAATTACCTATGTATCGTTAAAGACCAAATTGTTGTTCGTTTCTTGATTATTTTACACCGTACGGACAAAATAGTCTGGCGTAGGGTTGTTTGTTAATATAAAATATGCCGCACCCTATATTATAGTACAGGTTGATTGTAACTTTACGGCGAGTGGATTTGCTCGTTTATGATTGATAATAGAAAAAAATGTTTCATATAAGAGTTATTCAAGTTTATGAGGCGAGTATTTTGGATGCACTCATAAAAATGGCCGACTTCCGGTTTTAACGGAACGGACGTGATTTTACTTTTTTTAAATACAACACCCTGTATATTTTATGCTAGTTCTCGATTACATGATAACATCTCTTTAATAAAACATAACACAACCATATACCTAGCGTTAATAATAATTACTGACATAATTTAAATTATATCAAGGTATCTGTTACCTGCAGTATCAACTAGGTATTCAAAAACAATCGCGATTGATCTTAGCAGGCCGTTGTTAAAGTTATTGTAGTGAAGAAAATCACAAACACGCAATACACAAACATTTAATATAATGTCATTTTAAACTTTTCTATTTCAAATGAATAAATAACATAATACGACGCACGACTTTGTAATTAATAATATTTTTCTATCAACATGTAACTTCTAGATTTGTAACTACCTACACCTTAACTATATCTTAACTGACTATGGCTGTAATAACAGAATTTAATTTAAAAGGTGTTCAAAGTGACCACCATTTTCTCGTATACAAAAACGGCATCTTCGAATAAATTAAACTTCTTTGTACATCTTGAAGCATTTCAGGTGTGATAGTATTTACAGCATTTACAATGCCGATCTTCTAATTCCTGCAAATTTAAAATGACATTATATTAAATGTTTGTGTATTGCGTGTTTGTGTGACTTTCTTCACTACAATAACTTTAACAACGCGGCCTGCTAAGATCAATCGCGAGTGTTTTTGAATAGTTGATAGTACTGGTAACAGATACCTTGATATAATTTTAATTATGTCAGTAATTATTAACGCTAGGTATATGGTTGTGTTATGTTTTATTAAAGAGATGGGCTTATCATGTATGTAATCGAACTAGCATAAAATATACAGGGTGTTGTATTTAAAAAAAGTAAAATCACGTCCCTTCCGTTAAAACCGGAAGTCGACCATTTTTGTGTGTGCGTCCAAAATACTCGCCACATAAACTTGAATAACTCTTATATGAAACATTTTTTTCTATTATCAATAATAAACGAGCAAATCCACTCGCCCTAAAGTTACAATCAACCTGTGTATGATAAATGTTTTGAATGTTTGCTTTCGCCATCTGTTGGAATTATCGCAAATTGAATGTTCCAATTGTGTTTTTTCGTGAAATTCTTTATGCACGGTAGGTAAAGAAAGTCTCTTCCTTATCGACTACAGCTCTGTCTTCTAAATTCGTGCCTTCGGTAAAATAAGAAAGTCAAAATAAGTGTTTGTTTTTACTGTTTTTTTCGAGTAAAAGTAAAGATTTATAACTGAAATACTTCAGAAAACTTTCCAAAATCCGATTTGGGAAAGGTGAAAGTTTGGATTTTGGAACTTTGTTTTGTTATATTCACGGCGGTGTGCACTAAGCCACAGCCAACTTTGACGTTTGTGTCGTCTGTCAAAATTACAAATTTTATTTCAGAGGATTCGTTTATAATATTTTCTATTAATTTCGTGATTCATAAAGCAAGCAAGACGTTAATAGATTACATGTACATAAAGTAGGTAATACTATAAGAAGTCTCTTATCCTTTTTGCTGCGGAATTATACAGAGTTTGGTTGGTTTAAATAGAACAAGGAGTTCAAACAAATTTGGAATAGCCATCCTTTTTATGTAACCTAGTATTGTTTTAGAATTGGGATATAATATTGAACATTTTACCCAAACAAATAGCTAGGGCTCCTCACAACTACATCGTAATTATTTAGATCTCGTACAGGAACTGGTCATCTTATTCTTAAATCGGGTCTAAAGAATTAAAAAAAACGAACAACTTGAGGAATCTTTATTATCCTTTGTAGACTAGTATCTGTAATCACACATTAAGGCAACCAAAAATGTTTCCACATTTTCTGTCTACCGCAGATATTGCACCACCAACACTGTGTTCCATCATCTTTATGTAGTACTCTTACTAGGGTGTTTATTTCATTGTCTAAGTTATTGACATTATTTGAGTTTACAGGATTTGCTGTTTCTACCACGTACGATACATTCTGGGAATTTTAGAAGGAAATCGAGGCCGTGATTATGGCTCAAGTATCTTCTTCCGGCTCACACAACACGTCGGGGTAACGAGGATCAGGGACTACGAGAATTTCAAGAAGATTATGAGGCATGGAGGAATGGTATAAAATTTGCTTGTATAAAATTTAAAAGTATCAAAGTATGCTCAGACAGCTACAAATTGCTGGTATGAGAGCGTTTACATTGATTAACTACTTACTATGTTCTATTATTAATGGTAACTATATTAATTCATACGCCTCTCCCATCCCACCTAAAAATATAAATTAAATGCTATTTTTTGATATTTTTTAATTAATATTTCTTTATTGACATTCTCAAGCGTCACTTTGTTTTATTTAATATTTATTATTTATATAATATTTCTTATTTTAATTTTTTTTAATTTTGAAACATCTTAAGGCGGCTTGGAACAGCTGGAGAATTTTTGTGATGCCCCTAAAATGTAGACTACCCAAAACTCCCGACTTGATAGGGATGGATTCACTCACCAGGGCGGCAGTTAAATCAAATTTCGGCCGTGCGGCTTGTTTAGGTGCTACCATGGACACGAGACTTAAACATTACGTTGTTTTAAATAAGTAACAATGAAAGAAAATAATATAAAAATCTAAGATAAAAATTCAATATTTTAAATAATTTAATAATTATAGCAAATTATTGAAGCCCATAGCTAGAGACGCGGTGGGTCAGTGGGGTCAAACCCCCACGGCTACTAACTTTTTTTTTTAATTTTAGCTATTTTATATTATTATTTGTGATTCATTTATAATTTTAATTTAAACACCGAACAAATATTTAGATAAATATAATAATTAAAATAAATATTATATTTATATTATTATTCACCACTCAAGAATTTTATTCAATACAAAAATTATTTATTCAGTGAAAATTTAATGTTTATCGTGCTATTTCCAATGCGTGATATCACCAACTAATGAATCTAGCAGTTAAGTTAATTCCTGCCATAATTTCCAGTTTACAAAATACTCCAATTACATCTGTGAATGTGGAAACATGTAGGTACTACCGGATAGGCGGTATTGTATCCTATTCGTGTTGTAAATTTCATATTTTTTGGTTTTGGGTTTGTTTGCGAAGTCTTAACAATATAGTAAATTCAACAATAAATTTTCTGTGTAGACTGTAGAGAACATATTAACAATCAATCTGGCTTTTTTCCGGCTTAGAAGACCCATGTAGTTATTGTTTCCCTTATGCCGACTACACTTTTAATTCTGGGATAATTGTTTGCAAATACCGTTAGGCAAATTTCTACGATGTTTGTTGCTAGTTGAAAAGGGGGGCACAAGTTTCCCAAATCAGCACCGTTTCGACATTTAAACCTAAACGCCTTGTTTTTTTTTATTAATAGTTCATCTGTATGTTTAAATTTACTGGATTTTACGAAGTGCATGCGACAAGCTTCGCATTTAAACTTATCAAGTGTTTTTTTAATCACATAATCGGCGGTGTATCTAACAGCACAATTTTCTATTTAATTTTATTGAACTTTGTAGCTACTTAATGTATTCAATTCTATTTCCATAAGTTCAACTTTTTCGTTAGTTTGGGATACAAGAAGCGGCCCCACCGCAAATTACAGATTTACGACAACTGATGAGCATTATGGCGTGGAAGGTGGTAATGTTCCAGATACGGACCCTGACTTGTATGCTACGAAAACTGCAGAATTTTTACTTTCACTGGAAGGAGCGAGGTGTGTGATTACTCGCGCGGCGAAATTTTACGGAATCGCGCCACTGGAATAGCTATTACGAGCCCAGTCGCACATATATTGGACCAAAATGTTTTTCAAACTTATGATTTAAATTTAATCTATACTATGTCCAAAAGTTGAGCGATACGATAAACCGCGAAAACATTCTGACAAACCATGTATACTTACCTAATATTTCTTAAACTTTACATATTATAGTACTAGATTCATTGAAAAACTACAATCATAAATAAATTGGTGGTTTTGAAAACATCCCCTTATCCCCTTTTTGGGCATGAAAGAACAAATTGATGCTTTTAAGTTATAAAACTAGCTCGTAGGTATATATATTTTTACTTTAAAATTCTACTTACTTACTTTAATATTCTAATGCGCATCAATTTGTTCTTAATATTCATAATATTATTATATGTAAAGTTTAAGAAATATTAGGTAAGTACATGGTTTGTCAGAATGTTTACGCGGTTTATCGTATCGCTCAACTTTTGGACATACTATAGATTAAATTATAAGTTTGAAAAACATTTTGGTCCAATATTCAATATACATGTGCGACTGGGCTCGTATAAACTAAACCAAACGACGCGACGACGCATTTTTTATTTATAACATAACACAATATATTTAAGAAACAAGAAAGGAATCTGCCGTTAAAGTTAAAAGAAAATGTATCTTTGCATCTTTTCAGACAAAAGTTAAAACATTGGATTATGCATTCTACAATTTAAATGAATTTTTTGAATTTACGTGTTTACAGTCAGAACATATTTTGTGTAATTAATTTATTAACATTTTTTTTAAAACTAATATAATATTAGGATAATTTATTTATTTTAAGGAAAAATATATACATACATACATTTACATACTTACATACATACATTTACATACTTACATACATACATTGATACAACATAATAATTATTATAGGGTCTGTTAGAAACTTTATTTTTGAATTTGGCGCGCGGTTAGGGTGGAAGTGAGAGTAGGGATATGGGTAGAAGCGGATATGGAAGTTAGTGCTAGCTGGAGCGCGGAGTCAATTTTCAAAACCTAAAAACAGTCAAATGCCAAAAGCCCACTACGCATAACGTATAAACTAAAAGCGTGGTGTGTTGCCTAACCATTATTTCCAAAGTTGTTACGATTGATCAAAAACCCTATTCAAATATTATATGCTTTGACAAAGATAACTAAAATATGTGTACGGTTGAAATCGTTTTCTACGTTTTATTCAATTCTAATCAACTACATAAGTGAACGTTCGGATCCGGTTTTGCCGAAATTTGTTAGTTTAACCTTATATTTCAATAATAAAAAATTTACAAATTGGCCTCTATAAGCAATTTGGATTTTTTTTTAAAAAAACGAAATCCGAACAAACCATTCTATACTGTCAAACATTAAAATAAACTATCGATCAGCTTTTTAAAAAAAACGTTGTAAGCGTAATCTTGGACAAAAGTTTTTAGGTTTTTGCCAATTTTTAGCTAGCGTGGCGTGTTGCCTAACCCCTCTTCCAAGCCGCCTTAAGCAAAGGTGCGAAAACGCTTTGTAAATAATAATTTATTGTATATTGTATGTACCTTTTTTTTTCTTTTTTAATAAAGTTAACTAGTAATACAGATTTGTTTTGTTAATAATGATGAATAGGCTTCCCATTTGTGCATAATACTGAGATCTGTGTGTGTGTGTGTGTGTGTGTGTGTGTAATGCAGAAAAAATAATTACATAATTTTCATTTATAACCCCTGTCGTTGCTGCAAAAATCTCGTATCGCTTAAGGCTGGAGTTTACACCTTGAATTAATTTATACCCCATTTTATGCACCACACATTTTGTTCCAATTTTTCAGAGCCAATTTTCAAGTTGGTAGTATGAAGGGCGGGCGAAATTTTTTTCTTATTATTGGTGTTGTTTTTAGTGATGTAACGGGTACCCGGCCAGTACCCGGTACCCTGCTTACCCGGCCGATTTTGCCTCATACCCGGTATAGCCGGGTAATGCTTATTACCCGGCCGGGTATACAATTTAATTTATCTGCTATAAAATATAAATTATAAAACATATACCTAATATGAAAATGATTTTTTCAATTATATATTGTTCTAGAAATATTACATATTACGTGTCGGTAAAAGTTATCGATGAAAAAAAATGAAAATAAGAAAATAAAGTAGGTCAATACTTAAAATAATCCAGGGGATACCCCTGATATTTCAAGGGAGTATTCTCTAGCACTACCAAATACTTTCCGGGGAATCCCATTTAAATCTGACAAAATTACAGTACCCTACGGCCGGGTACCCGGATACCTGGCGATTTTAAAGACCGGGTACCCGGTACCCGGCTTTTACAAAAAAGTGTACCCGTTACATCACTAGTTGTTTTATCTGTCTAGTACTACACATATTATAACGTTTTTGTTTAATTTCTAAAAAATAACTTTTCAGCATTAAAAAATGTACTTACAACTCTATTTTACTTTAACAACATTTTCAAGTAGTAGTACTATTTACAAAAATATGGATATCGAAAAATTCTCTCTATAAATAGATGATGATAGGTACTACTAGGTAGAAGATAATAATATAACCACGCGCTCTTTCAAATGCCACAAGAATTTTTTTTCTAAAATGCAAATTAATTCTGAAATAATGAAAATAAAATTTTAAAAATTACAATACATGTAGGCAACACAACTAACACAGGACCATTCCCCTTTTTATCTACAGTGCCTTCATTAATGATTGATACCCACGTGACCACAAAATATAGGCAACCCAACTTACACAATTGGTAAACCTTTATCCAATAATTCCCTAACTGATTGTTTGTAGGTAAATTGACAGTAACTTTAGTAACTTTAGTGACTTTAGTTACTTAGTTTAGTTACAACGAGTACCAATCCTACCTGACTTCAACATTTAAATCTGAAACTCCCAAGGACACCACCAATCAAAGGTCACGTGGGTATCAATCATTAATGAAGGCACGGTATAATAATAATAATATGTTTATTTAAACCACGTTATACATTAATAATAATACATATTATATGACATATTCTATTAGTAATTAGTAGGTATTACTACACGTGTTGTATACAATATTTTTATTCATTAATCTTGGTGTTTTAATTAAACTGTAATGGTAGTACCTACCTAGTAGGTATTCACTGAAGCATAGCTTGTGCGTGAACATTATATAGGTACTAGTACCTACTTTAGATTCTTATTACATAACTAACATTTTATTAACTACAAATTTACTTTAGATTCTTATTATATAACCAAAATTTTATTATCTACAAATTGCACTTAAGTAATGATTTTATTTTTATCCTATCAGTCTTAGATATCAGATTACAAGTATTTTTCTACATAGGCTACTACCATTTTGTGTGGATCTTGGGTTTTCATCCAGTTTAAGAATTGGTTTTTGAACTGATGACGTGCAGTTGATTTTGCACATCTAATTTCTTTGAGAACAAGGTTGAGTATAACCTTGGTCCAATAAAGTTAACGGATTTCTGGCCGACTTTTTTCCCAGTTCTGGATTATAGTTTATTGAGATTCTTGCTTTTGCTTCTGTTATTACTATGCTCTGATGGTCGATGCTTTCTAATTTATGTTTGTTTTTGCATTGATATATTACAGTGCTTTTAAAATATATCGATCTTATATCTAGGACTTTTGTATCAAGGTACAATATTGATTTGTTGGATACATCAAGCGAACGGTTTGTCAAATATGATTTTCAGGAATATTTTTTGTAGATTTTCGTTCGCCCCCCACCCCCCATGTTATGCCATATTGCAGCGGTTTCAAGGTTCATGTTGAAACTTATGTCAAAGATTACTTTTTACTAAATTACTTTGAAAACGTTTTCGATGCATAAGTAGTATGTATACAGGGTGCCAATTTTAAGTTGTCCACCATTGGTAAGTTTCTTACATTTGGAGATGGAAAGTTGGTTAAATAAGGAAAGATTCAGTATTTTTTATGCTCATTTAGAATGTGAAATTTTATTTTTTATGGCACTTCTGGTTTAGCGAGAAATGGTGCCAAATTTTTATTTTTAAATGGAACACCCTGTATTTTTTTAAATTTTTCGATTGGAAATAATTTTGGCTTTACAAAGAGTATAGCACATAATTATGTACAGTTACAGTTACTCATAACCATGATATTTTACTTGCTTTAAAAAAATTACAAATATACTTTCTGAAATTTTACATGGGGGGATGATTTTACATTGTGAACAACTTTTCTTAATGAAGTTTGGCTGTACTTAGTACAGGAAATGCACTTTACCTGAATAAAAAATATTCTTGTATCCGACTGACCACCAAGGCCTCCTTGTTTTACAAAAATTACAAATATACTTTCTGAAATTTTGCATGGGGGGATGATTTTACATTGTGAACAACATTCAATACATATAAAATAATCATAGCTAACTAAACAATATATTATATGCATGTTAGAATAATAATAATAATAATAATAATAAATGCCTTTATTCATTTAAATATAAATCTTGATTCACAAATCATAAAACAAAATTAAGTATGAAGGGCGAAGTTCAGTTGAGCAACAATGTTGCTCCACTGCTCTACCACTTAACCCTTTGATATTTGTAATGCTAATAAAGAAAAAAAATATGTTATTCAAGGTGATGGCATATTGCTTAATTGTTCTCATTTCCTGCAATTCTCGGGTCTCATTGATTTAAATGAAGAAGGTGAGATGAATTCTCTGCAGTTACCACATTTTACTGACTTAGATACACTGATTTGATCCTGCGTCGAAACTCGCCATAAGGCAGCAGTTTTGTGTCTAGAGATAAGGCGTTATAATAGTTAGCTATACAATAAGAAAATGAACGTTTGCCAAATTCCGTTTTTAGTGAAGGGATATTCATCAATCCCCTAAACCTCAGGTTTAAGTTATGTATATCAGTGCGATAACTTATTTTATTATAGAGATATGGCGGAGTAGCTTTGTTAATTATTTTATAGTATAGGCAGGCAGCGTGAAACTGACGTCTATCTTTCATATTGAGCCACGATATTTCTTTCAACTTATGAGAAATCCTTTCAAATTTTTTTATACCAAATATTAAGCGTAGACAAGAGTTTTGCATTTTTTGAATTCGTGCAATATCCTGCGCGTCCAAGCAAGAAGCATAAACACTGTCACAGTAGTAATCAAATTTAGATAAGACGAGACTGTTACATAGAGTTGATTTGATTTTGGGATTAAGTATATGGCGGTTTTGGAAAATTATTCTTAGGTTGCAGTAAGCACTAATTAAACACTTTGATACATGAATTTTAAATCTCATGGTGTGATCGAGCGTTAACCCCAGGTTTTTGGCAGATTCTACTATAGGTAGAATTTGATTGTTGATTTTTATGGTTATATTTCTCATAGCTTGTAACCTGTCTTTTTTCTTTCCAAAAACTAAAACTAGTGATTTAATTGGATTGAGCTTCAGATCGCATGTTGTTGCGATATTTTTGCTAGTTCATTTAAATCACGATTGATTAATTGACAGGATTCCGCTATTTGGGGAGGTTCAAAAGATTTGTAAATTTGAGAATCATCTGCATAGAAATGAGAGGTACATGCTTTCAGGACAGTAGGAAATGTAGATGTGTATACAGTAAAAAGTAGGGGTCCCAAGATGGAACCTTGCGGAACTCCACATGCAAGTCTTAGGAATCTTGACCTTAGGCCGTTAACATTTACCGCTTGAGAACGTTCTAAGATAGTTCGAGAGGCGAGAGTGATTGCATTTTGATCTAAGCCAACAAAATGGAGTAAGGATAACAGGACTGAGTGGTTAATTGTGTCAAATGCTTTCGAGTAATCAAGTAAGACAAGCACTGTCAATTTGCCTTGATCAGTGGCTAGTATCATATCATCCGTTATATTTAGTAGTGCGGTATTACAGCTATATCCTTTCCTAAACCCAGACTGTACGTCAGGTATTATTTGATATTTGTCAAAATGTTCACGCAGTTGCCGCTCGATTACTTTTTCTAGTACTTTGGATAACGTTGGGAGTATGCTTATAGGTCTTAAATCTTTGAACTCAGTGGGTGCAGTTATTTTAGCAATTGGGACTACAAGTGCTTGCTTCCAACCATTAGGAAATACGGATTTAGTCAAGCAGTAGTTTATTAGGTGGGTTATTATAGAAAGTAAAAAAGGGATACAAAGGTTGATAAGAGATACACTGAGACCATCAATGCCTGTCGCATTGCTCTTGATAGATTTAAGAGTTTTCAGAATTTCTTGCTCCCCGACAGGGTGAAAACTAAAAATGCTCTGCACAGACTGTTTTATATTACTCGAGTAATATGTAATTAAATCACGGTTATTATTGTTTAAATTATTAGGTAGGTATGTTATTGATAAAAAATTCATTAATTTTGTTAGGGTCAGATAGATGGGTAGGTAGATCCGCTCTGGACGATTTTTTGGTCATATTTAAGTGCCTCAGGTCTTTCCAGATTTGGTTACAGTCTTTTTATAAATAAATTCAACAGTAAAAGAAAATTTTTTGAATGTTTGCTTTCGCCATCTGTTGGAATTATCGCAAATTGAATGTTCCAATTGTGTTTTTTCGTGAAATTCTTTATGCACAGTAGGTAAAGAGAGTCTCTTCCTTATCGACTACAGCTCTGTCTTCTAAATTCGTGCCTTCGGTAAAATAAGAAAGTCAAAATAAGTGTTTGTTTTTACTGTTTTTTTTTTTTTTTTGTCGAGTAAAAGTAAAGATTTATAACTGAGAAATACTTAAGAAAAATTCCAAAATCCGATTTGGAAAGATGAAAGTCTTGATTTTGGAACGTCTGTTTTGTTATATTCACGGCGGTGTGCACACTAAGCCACAGCCAACTTTGACGTTTGTGTCGTCTGTCAACATTACAAATTTTATTTCAGACCGTTCGTCTATAATTTTCTATCAATTTCGTGATTTATAAAGCAAGCAAGACGTTAATAGATCAAAAACACATCGTATAGGGTGTGTGCATGCATTGTTTTCTGGTAAGGTAAGTTCTTAAACTCGTGTGCGTATCTGTTAAAACTTTTTGGTGGCCCTACCATTTCAGATTCTTAGAAAATGTAGAACACCTTATTACATACATAAAGTAGGTAATACTATAAGAAGTCTCTTATCCTTTTTGCTGCGGAATTATACAGAGTTTGGTTGGTTTAAATAGAACAAGGAGTTCAAACAAATTTGGAATACCTATCCTTTTTATGTAGTAACCTAGTATTGTTTTAGAATTGGGATATAATATTGAACCCTTTACCCAAACAAATAGCTAGGGCTCCTCACAACTACATCGTAATTATTTAGATCTCGTACAGGAACTGGTCATCTTATTCTTAAATCGGGTCTAAAGAATTAAAAAAAACGAACAACTTGAGGAATCTTTATTATCCTTTGTAGACTAGTATCTGTAATCACACATTAAGGCAACCAAAAATGTTTCCACATTTTCTGTCTACCGCAGATATTGCACCACCAACACTGTGTTCCATCATCTTTATGTAGTACTCTTACTAGGGTGTTTATTTCATTGTCTAAGTTATTGACATTATTTGAGTTTACAGGATTTGCTGTTTCTACCACGTACGATACATTCTGGGAATTTTAGAAGGAAATCGAGGCCGTGATTATGGCTCAAGTATGGAACATTCATTTTTCCATGGGAATCTTCTTCCCACACAACACGTCAGGGTAACGAGGATCAGGGACTACGAGAATTTCAAGAAGATTATGAGGCATGGAGGAATGGTATAAAATTTGCTTGTATAAAATTAAAAAGTATCAAAGTATTATTATTTGCAACAGGTGTATTTTACAACATTTATTTTAAAACAACTTATCCAGCAATTTATCACAGCTTGTTTACATAAAACAAAACATTCGATACATATAAAATAATCATAGCTAACTAAACAATATATTATTTATGCATGTTAGAATAAATAAATTCGACAGTAAAAGAAATATCCTACGATTCTATGCTTTTCTAATAATGACTCTGACACATCCAAAATGTTTGTATT
The DNA here is from genome assembly GCA_963082805.1 of Hemicrepidius hirtus. Lineage (NCBI taxonomy): Eukaryota > Metazoa > Arthropoda > Insecta > Coleoptera > Elateridae > Hemicrepidius > Hemicrepidius hirtus. The sequence goes on from CAUJBB010000006.1 coordinate 95,324, forward strand.
AATTTTTAAATTGATATTGAACAATCCTAAATTAGGTTTAACGGCAAAAGAAATCAATTTTATCACCAGTGGGTACAATAGCACGAAACAGTCGACACCTCGATCTTCCAACGATAATACTACCGAGGAAATGGATATAACTGAGACATATATTACAAGATTCATCAGATGAACAATCTGCTATTTAAATAAAGTTTATTATTAATAATGTTATTAATTACTATTAATATATAACAGCTGTAAACCTTTTGTACACCTAAATGTTAAACTTTTACTTCGAATAGAGTTTAAAGATCACTGAAGCCTTTTATATCCTGTATTGTGTGTGAAAGCCATTAAAATAGAAAGATCTTTCCATCTCTTCGTAGGTCTACCGTTTTCTTTTGAAATATTAATGGTACCAGTAATATCTCTAAGTAAGACACGAAATATCCAGTTTTTTTTATTTATACAATCATTTATTTGAATAAGCACGTTATGAATGTATTATACTTTATTCTTGGGAAATAAAATTGTCAACATAATTTTGGAACAGCTGAAAGTTGTCACATGGATTGCCTATATCTACATGTAACGACTTGCTGCTGGATGCTTCCCGGAGTTCCCACCGATCGCAGTTTATATCTGCGTGTACATACTGCTATCAGTGGGGGAATCTTCGGATGCATCGTCGCATCGAGCAGCTGCAGTGTTGCCAGGTCTAGGGAAAATTCCCTAGATCTAGGGAATATTTATAATGTAAAGGGGAAAAAGGGAATTTCTATGAATTTTTACAGTAATCTAGGGAAATTCGGTTTCAGAGATTTTTTTTAAGTTTTGGCTTAAATGTGCAAAAATAAAATTGGGTGATGGTACACGAATGTTTCGAATTTTAAGTAACTTTGTATTCACTATTTTTAGTCTTCCTCATTCGAGCGCTACGAATTTTTTCTCAAATAAATTTAAACAAAACAAAAGTTCGTAATAGGTTAACGTTAACGTTAAATGGAATTATGTTAAGTAAACATTTGCTTAAAAAATCAGAATTACTGAATAAAGAATAAAGAATTACTGTCCAAATTTCAAAATACCATGTATAAAACTACAGATTAAATGTTTACGTGAAATAAGTATTTATACATACCTATAGTAGGTACTCTTAGAATTATTAGTTTTTACCTTTATTTTATCCTTTTACTACTTGTATTACATTTTATATATGTTTAATAAAACGATTATTATTCTTGTATCTAAACAATATTATTTTATATTATTGTAATTATTATACACAATTTTAAAAAAGCTCTCCTCACTAAAAAATCTCTCCTCCCTAAAAAATCTCATTTAATTTTAAGCACCAGTATCTCAAGACATAATCTCAAGTTCAGGGAAATCTAGGGAATTTTTCAAGATTTTTTTAGGGAAATTTAAAATTTTGACCTGGCAACACTGAGCAGCTGAAAGTTGTCACATTACCCATATTTGTAAGTACATTCGCAAATTATCACGTAATAAAAATAAGAACCTTAGTAGCAGGCTATAAAAAGTGGAGGTGCAAACCTCCCCTGGACTTTCCCATACTAAAAATAAACATTTTGTTTTTGCTATTCAACAGTAGTTCGCGAGGCAGCTTTGAAAATCATTTTAATGCCTCGCGAGAAAAATGAGACTATACGGGTTCGATATGAACAAAAGAAAGACACCAAGATACGCATCTATCTGTACTCTGTAGTAGGCATCCGCTAAAAATTACAACTGGCGAAGCCGGACGATCGCTACCGACCGACGATCAGTTTCCGAGTCCAACCAGATTCAGAGTCCAACCTAAATAGTATTCAAAATTCACGAATTTCTCATTAACCGTACATTTTAGCCATATGAACACCTTATACTATGTGATAGACAATTCAATTTTGCATTCAATTATATAATAATATATAGGGTGTTTCATTTAAAATAACAAAGTTGCTTATTGTACTGTGAAAACCAAACACCCTGTATACGTTATATAAATTTAAAAAAATGCAAATCTATATACTGAACAACTTTTGTATTTAAACTTCTTTCATATTTTGACTAATAAAGGCGCTATAGGAGCATCAATTTCCGATTTTCAAAATCTCGTAGAGGGCGCCACAGTGGAATTCTGGCGTTCATCAAAAAACAAAAATGTAGCTAATACCAAGCTGTATACGTATAGAAAATTTAAACAAATTCCTTAGACCAGTTTTTTTGTAATAATTTTTCAAAAATTTCAAATTTTTTAGAAGAGCGCCGTTGCGACCGTTTTTGGATTTAGTAAATAATGTTTTTTCTTGGTGTAGTACAGCCAAAGGGCTTTCAAACAAGTTGTTGCGAAACCTGATCAGATAACTGGTTTTTGAGTTACGGGGCGTTAAAGTCGAAATTTTGAAAAATTCATAGCGACCGCCATTTTGAAGTTAGAGAGTCCGGTAAAAAACTGTTTCCCTTGAATTCTGCCCTTCTTTCATATCCCCAACTCAGATTTTCAAAATTCCGCTTCTGAAAAAAATGATACCAAAAAAACATGTCTAACTTCCGCTTCCGGTTTCGGATTTTTTTGAAAAGCTTATTTTGTCGATGAATTTTCGATATACCCCTTCATTTAAAATTTCATCAAAATCGGTTCACTAGTTTTTGCGTTAGAGGCGTTACATACACACACACACACACACACACACACACACACACACACACACACACACACACACACACACCCACCCACAGACAGACATTTTTTCTAGACCACTTTTTTGGGTTCCTGGGGACCCAAAACACGTATTTCCGCGAAAATCTCGACTTCGAAAATTTTCATGATATCAATACTTCCCTATACCAGTAGTGGTATGGGAAAGTAATAAATAAGTACAGAGTAAAACTTGTTAAAATGGAAATAAATTCCTATAACATACTACTACAATAAGTATATAATTTTATTTTTAAACACACAAAAATTACTTTTCTGCAAAAGCTACAAACCGGAATGATACTTGGCAAATCTTTAAACAGATTTTTGTTTTAATCCGATTTAGCATATTATTTTACTTTAACAAACGCTTCTTAAATATTAAAAGACCAGTCTGATGTCTGTGTAAAAGCTAAAACTTTTTACTAATGCAACCTTTAAAATTTTTGGGGTATGCTCGCATGAGACTAGCTATAATAATACCAACATTATAAATTAATAAATACATCACAAAGCTCGCACACATAAATGCTGCCAGTTACCTACTACTACCCTGTAAACAAATTAAATTATTTTTTTATAATAAAAGTTTTATTATAACCTACAGGTATTCCTATATTCCATCCTGTTCCTGCAGGATTTTCCGGGCATATTCCATGACGTTTTAATGCAACCCCTCCATCCGTAACAGCCCATACTTGGGTTCGACCTACACTCACTTGTTTAAACCCGGTTGTGCTTGGCCGGCGCAGAGCCTTAAGAAATCAAATTATTTTTTATATAAAAAAAATATACAACTTACTTAAAATACAGGAGGAGGATCTGCTGTAATAAAAAGGTTATCCGGTTTAATAAACCTATGTATGAAAAAACCTAATTTATGTATAGATATAGAGCCAAAATTTTCTTTAAAGATCTTGGAAGGAAAATTGGAAAATTCCCAGAATGTAACATGAAAGCTAAAGACATGGGAAATATGTGCCAAACATCCCTCATCTCCTCCCAACAAGATCTAAAGGGGTGAAAACAATGTCCACAAAATTCTTTTATAACTAACTTAAAATGGTTTCCAGGCCCAAACTTTTAAAGTTGGACAAAAACTTTTCCAGAGTTTCTTGTAGGAAATTTTATTTTCTACAACTTTGGTCCTATAATATTTTATCCTATCTACCGCGATTTTGGCTGAATTTCAATTTTAAACTAAAATCGCTGCTTTATGCTAACTTCAAACGGTTCTCAGGCCCAAACTATTAAAGTTGGACAAAACCTTTTTGAGAGTTTCTTCTAGGAAATTTTATTTTCTACAACTTTGTTCCTATAATAATTTACCCTATCTAGCGCTATTTTGGCTGAATTTCAATTTTAAACTAAAATCGCTGGTTTATGCTAACTTAAAACGGTTTCCAGGCCCAAACTATTAATCTTGGACAAAATGTTTTCTAAAGTTTCTTGTAGGAAATTTTATTTTCTACAACTTTAGCCCCATAATATTTTACTCTATCTAGCGCGATTTTGGCTGAATTTCAATTTTAAACTAAAATGGCTGGTATATGCTAACTTCAAACGGTTTCCAGGCCCAAACTATTAAAGTTGGACGAAAACTTTTCCAGAGTTTCTTGTAGGAAAGTTTATTTTCTACAACTTTGGTCCTATAATATTTTATCCTATCTACCGCGAGTTTGGCTGAATTTCAATTTTAAACTAAAATCCCTGGTTTATGCTAACTTCAAACGGTTCTCAGGCCCAAACTATTAAAGTTGGACAAAATCTTTTCCAGAGTTTCTTCTAGGAAATTTTATTTTCTACAACTTTGGTCCTATAATATTTTATCCTATCTACCGCGATTTTGGCTGAATTTCAATTTTAAACTAAAATCGCTGCTTTATGCTAACTTCAAACGGTTCTCGGCCCCAAACTATTAAAGTTGGACAAAACCTTTTTCAGAGTTTCTTCTAGGAAATTTTATTTTCTACAACTTTGGTCCTATAATATTTTATCCTATCTACCGCGATTTTGGCTGAATTTCAATTTTAAACTAAAATTGCTGCTTTATGCTAACTTCAAACGGTTCTCGGCCCCAAACTATTAAAGTTGGACAAAACCTTTTCCAAAGTATAAAACTCTATTCTGAACAATTTTTCTCTAAGAAATTTCCTCATAAAATCAATGTCTAACCAAGTTATTGCAAATTAAATCTTGTAAAATAAATTTAGAGCACCCTGTATATTATTTTGCTTTTATATTTGAGATTTATGTATAAAACTCTATTCTGAACAATTTTTCTGTAAGAAATTTCCTCGTAAAATCAATTTCTAACCAAGTTATTGCAAATTAAAATCTTGTAAAATAAATTTAGATCACCCTGTATATTATTTTGTTTTGATATTTGAGATTTAGGTATAAAACTCTATTCTGAACAATTTTTCTCTAAGAAATTTCCCCATAAAATCAATTTCTAACCAAGTTACTGCAAATTATAATCTTGTAAAATAAATTTAGAGCACCCTGTATATTATTTTGCTTTCATATTTGAGATTTATGTATAGAACTCTATTCTGAACCATTTTTCTCCAAGAAATTGTCTCCTAAAATCAACTTTTACCAGAGTTAATGCAAATTAAATTTTAAAATATCTATCCCTCTCTCTCGCTCTCTTTAAATTACAGGTTTATCTCTCTCTTTTTACCTGTAAAATTTGTTGTCCAACTGAATTTTCAGAATATTCAGCAACGATTTTTAAGGATTTTTCACGTATTTCTTGATCTTTATCCCCACAAAGTTTTACAACGCTATTAATAAAGATTTCAGCTCGAATTGAACGTTTAGCATTTGTTTCGTGTTCTGCAGGATGTTGTAAAATCGGTAATACCATATTTAATGCGTTTTTCCTAAATTCCAAGTCATCACACAGTAAACTGTTCTGGAAAAACGTAATGAAGTTTTTATGGGTTTCACTGGGTAATTGTTGGATTATTTGAGCAATTGCCTGTAATTGTATTTGTTATTATTTTGTTTCCAACGGTTTACGTTGTACTTACTTCAAATTCGTCGTATTCAAAGTTTAAATAAACGAATTTTAACATAGTATCTGTGACTAAACAAAAAGATTTAGAATAGAGTTTAGTAAAATTTTGTTTAATAAATAATCTAACGTTCTTCTGATGTGCCAATTTTACAGTTCTGCTTAGATTATTTGTCGACGACGACTTCAAACTTGATGTTAAGGACAAAAGAATGGGGAATAATTTTTTATCGTTATTCTTTTGCTTCGCTAATATTGTTCGGTTAACATTTTCAAGCTTACAAAAGCTATGTAACCCAAATTTTCAAAAGATACATCTGAAATAAAAAATGTTTGTAACGATTACGCAAAAATGTTTTATGTAATACTTACCGATTTCAATATTTTCAAATGCGTCGTTACAACAATAGGTAAAATCATGTAAGACAGATACAGTTGGAATTATTAAATCTTCAGGTACTGGTAATTTAGAAAGATACGTTTTAAAATCGTCCATTAAATACATAATAATATTATTGGTCATATCTTGAGAGACCTATTGAATTCTTTTAATATTTCCATTATTTTCAAATAGAGATTTTTGTAGAAAAACTGTTTACTTGATACACAAATCGTGTTAATTAAAAAAAACCACGACCTTCTTGATTTCCGACTCAAGTCTCGGAAATCAAGAAGGTCGTGAAAAAAACATATTCGCAGCGTATAGATCGTTATCCATGGTTACGTCTTCTTGTTGAAGCGCAAAGTATATTAAAGTGCTCAAGTATGTTTGATCTAGTTTTTCCCAATCTATTTCTTCTCGACTTATTTTTAAATCACGTAATTTTACTACACAATTCTTTAAAAACCTTGTAAATTCAATGGGAATATGATTGTGGTAAAGTTCTTCGTCTTCAAGGTTACGTTGTTCGTCATAGGGGTGCCTTTAATTTTACACCACAGCATTTCCACATAATTTAGGGATCTTAACTGAGTTTTCTGATCGTTTATATAATCTATAAAATTCATTTTGTATTAATAATTACTGTTTACAAATTAAATTAGAAATAAACATAACCCCACGTGACAGCTGATGACAGATAACACGAATATGAACAACATTTTGACTCATCTGGACAAAGGTAAATTCCTCCACGGAAAACACATTTGTAAGGTTCTAAAACACATTAATTCGTGAAAGAAAACAGCACCCATGCCTTATTCTTATCTCTGTTAAAGCAATACAAACCGCAACTTCGGTTAAAAGGGAGAAAAAAGTAAACAAAAATGGATAAATTGAAAATTAAATTCAAACCGTGGCGCAATTTATAAATGTCCACAAACGTCATTCCCAAAATTTAAAAATTTCTATCACGTCAGTCCCATTAGTTAAAAACGTTCCCATTTAATAAACTGTTGGATGTTCGACTGGTTGCCTACCCATCATGCGCTCCAAAAATTTCCTTTTAGAAACGTTTAAAAATCAAAACTAAATACAAATAAACTTCCTCCTGTTATTTTAAAACAACAAGCCTGATATAAACTTATCTTAAAATGTTTATTTAACAAGGAGGAAGTAAATTTGAATTTAATTTCCATCCAAAATTTAATTAATAAATAAAATCAAATTTAAAGGATTGAAGGGGTATCTCCCTCTAACACCTTTTTGCACACATTCCAGGATCGTTAACAAAAACATAGTGATTACCTTATTGAAGAAATGGTGTCCCTTGTAACTCGATTCCCTCCAATTTCTCTTTAAGAAAGCATCCTTGGATGACCATTCTTATCCCCATCTGAGCCCTTAACGATCTTGGAAGGAAACCAGTTAACAACCTGCAAACAATGACAGTGGGTTTAACAAAAGCGTAAAATTATTAAATCTAAACAGTAAGCATCGTGCAATTAATTAAAATTATAAATTACCTTCATAATAGACAACAATCTTTTATTGTCAGATTTTGGGGGTCATTCTCTAGTCCTAACTCCTTCAGATGTTGTTCCAACCAATAAGCGATGCTACATTTCCAGGAGTTTGTTGCTTGAAGTTCAATTCCACTTTCAAAGACCCTAGGATGAATCGTCTTGTAGGTAATAGAAGTAGCAAATCCTGTAAAATAAAAAATGTTAATAAAGAGAAATAATAATGGCTTGCACAATGAAATAATACAGTAAAACACCCTAGTAGGGTACATAAAAATGACGTAACACAATTATTGTAGATTCTGTAATAGAAACGGAAAGTTTAGAAACCTTTTTGGTCGTAGACTGGAGTTCCTCCGACTGGTAGTACATCTTCAAAATCGTTCCACATCAAGACCACATCTGAAACACTAGAAGATTTCATTAGTGAAGTTGAAACGAGACATTTTATGCAACTTCTGATCGTTAAAATACAGATTTTTAATTCGAGGGTTGTTCAACTTTAGCCAGGAGATAAAACTCCCAGACAGAAAACGAACTAACCTTAATATGCTTTTAACATTTCCAATTGTGTCAAGTGGGACACATTCCACTTTTAAATGTTGAGGCACAACATTTTATACCACCAAAATATCTTCTAATTCTTAATTTAGTCATGAATTATATTATCTTGTACAGGGCTGCGACTCCGAGGTTCTAGCTTTCTTTACGTTAAATAAGAACTCGGTCTCGTAGGTCGTCCTGGGTGAATCGATTCCCCTTGTCTTGGCAAGTCTAAGACTGTTTACTTTGATTTATTATATTCGTGTATTATAACCTGTGAATATTTAATGTATATACATTTATGTTACCATTTTCATTTATTTACATTTAATTATTAAAAGTCATTTATTTGTGCAATCACGCTTTTATTGAAGAGTAACTTAACGAACTCCCCCCAATCCCACCCTAGTTGCATTTCTGTCTCAGGAACCAAGCTGGTGGATCAGGTAAGATCAGACTGTTTTACCTGAAGTGCCCCGGCATGTTCATCAGAGGCTTTTCCTGTTTTTCACTCTCAACGCCTTAGGGCTTACAGAAAAATAGGTGGCGCCCTTTTTAACGCACCTTGTAAGTTATCGTATCGCCCTTAAGAACCCCCTTAATTCACGAATTAATAACCCACCCCAATCTCCATTGAGACAGCCGTCAGCATTTTATGTATACGTGTACAAAATAAGGCGGAATGGGTACCGTAACAGCCTGGCTCGTAACAACTCAAACCAACCAAACTCACTATAATTCTACAGCAAAAAGGATAATACACTTCTTACAGTACTTTTTGTATATATAAAAAAGTGTTTCCTACATTATCCAAGACCCTAAAACATCACCAAAAGGTTTTTAGCGATACCTACAAGAGATTCATATTGTAACAACTTACCTTACCAGTAAAACAATTTACACACCCCATACAATGTGTTTTTTGATCTATCAACATCTTGTTTGCTTTATAAATCACGAAATTAATCTAAATTCCACCCAAATGAACCATTTTCAATAAAAATTTTAATTATGACAGACGACATAAACGTCAAAGTTGGCTGTGGCTCAATACACATCGCCGTGAATATAACACGACAAAACTTCCAAAATCAAGACGTTTATCTTTCCCAAATCAAATTTTCACAATTTTATACTTTATTCTAAATGTCAATATTTATTTTTACTTGAAAAAATCATTAAAACCAGACATTTATTTTAATTTTCTTATTTTAACGAAGGCATGAATTTAGACCAGCGCTGAAGTCGGTAAGGAAGAGAGTTTTGTTACCTACTGTGCAAAAAGAATTTCACGAAATAACACAATTGAAACGAGCAATTTACGATAATTCCAACAGATGGCGCACGCAAATATTTTCAAAAATAATATCATACAAGATGCGGCAGAATTTTCCTTAAAATTTACAATAAAAACCTATTATTATACTCTCAAACGCAATTTTCTTTGCCAATATAAACACAGCATGCTTATACCAATTTAAAAAAAGTAAAACAAATAATTAAAAAAAATTATTGCCCTGTTATAATAATGCTACAATTTATTTGGACGGCTTTTTCCCAGTTGTGCGTGGAAGATGCGGACGTAACTCCCTGGTTGTTTTCTAGAACAGATAAAGCCTTGCAACAGTATATACAGGGTGATAATAATTTAATGGTTAACTTTGTTATTTAGACTTACAGAGTCGGTTGAATGAAGGTTATCCATTTTCAGTTGATCTGCTGTTTCGATTGCGGTTTTGAGGGATTTTGAAGGACGATACCTCCTTCCACTGTAGAGAATTAGGTAAAATTTCTTGTTGGTTGGTTAAGCTCCTGTATTTCCAAAAGCCACTGCCCCGTTTATACTTGGTACGAATCTTCTTGTCCAAGTGATTTTTTCAGTTCGATCTTCCGGGTCTCCATATTTCGTTGTTACTTGCAGCAAATTTCTGGGCATTATTCTGTATGCCCTACATATTTTAACGTAACCTAGAAAGAGACGGTAACAGATCATTCGTTCTGTTGCCGATGCGTCTAATTTTTTTGGGCGTTGCCTTGCCCCACTAAGGGGTATCATTTCTTCTGTTGGCGGCACGTGTCATAAGTTTCAATCTAGAGCAGATCGGTGACAAGGTTCATCTTTTTTGGGAAATTTTATAATCGTACTTGGAAAACCCTAGTGGCAACTTAAGATAAAAATTTTTATTCGTCGGGTTATTTATAAAATATCAAGTACCACCTGTTCAGCCGTAGCTCCACCGCCGTCGATGGTATTCTTGCAAAATTGTACAAGCAAATGCCTGCCGGTGAAGAAAGAATCTCTTCTGATCGTTACTACGTTTTAAGCGTTTGATCCATCGAGGTCTTGTCATAGTTCGACCGGTATTTCATTGAATCAGAACTTGATGGCCAAAATGTCCTTTCAAAGCTACACCTTTTGGGAAACCTTGCGGTTGTAGATTTCTAGCCCAGAAAAATTTTTGGCTGGGGGTTTGGTGCTTTACGATTTGATCGGACATCTATTAAATATAAACCTCTTCGTCATTGAACTTTGACTGTACGGAAGAACGTATTCTTCTAGAAGTGCACGTTTCTTCTTGGCTCCGTTCCTCTGCAGGTGGTTGGAATTCCTGCTGCTCCTGTATCGGTTCGCAAAATATTTTTTTTCTCTTCGGATGTGGCTCTGTGCAATTGGCTTACACTACTTGCATTGATACATAGTTAGTTCGTCATCTACCACGTCACTGACGAATTTACTTCCACAGCGGCAGCCTTACGGGCTGCGACTCATCTTCTATTGTGGAAACAATAGGATTTAGCAAAATTCTTGGCGCTGACCTTGGTTCTGGGTTGTGGGGCCGGATCCTTACTCGTTCTGGATTCATTAAAGAAGTGCTGGTATATTTCGGCTTTTCTGAATCTTCCTCCATCTGGAGTTTCAATGAAAGAGAGGAAGAGAGATGGTATCAGTTGAAGATCTGAAACTGGGAATCGATCTAGGAAAGGACTTCTTATCTTCTCATAGTGTACGCAAGGGTAGTTTTGTTCAATTGGCTTACATTACTTGTGCTGATGTCTCCTAGCTTCTGGTTGTGTGGAGGATTCTAAGACAACTGGAGGTGGAGAAGATCGATTTGGTGGGGATTTACCAATTCAATGAGAGTTCAGGTAAGTTACAATAATTAACATTTGCTGTATTAATTAATACGTTTCTTTTTTCTTCAGGTTGTGGAAATGGGTCGAGGTAGAACCATCATTGCTACGGTGGTCTTCACGGCGTCTTTCTGGATCATGACGACAACCCTGAATGCCGGTTGCCCCTCAAAGTGCAAATGGGAATGTAAAAAACGAGAAAGCAGCACGAAAGAGGGACTTTGATGCCTGCAGGGTTGCTTTTCACGTCGAACATGTCATACATACATTTGGCACACAGTTTTATTATAAAGTAAGTTTGTCAAAGATATCTGTACCTCGTTTACAGTATAAAGGATTTTAATTGTAAATTTTAAAGAAAAATATGCCGCATCCTATATAATAATAAATTTTTTGAATGTTTCCGTGCGCCATCTATTGGAATTATCGTGAATTGCTTGTTCCAATTGTGTTTTTTCGTGAAATTCTTTATGCACAATCGGTAAAGTAACTCTCTTCCTTATCAACTTACAGCTGTGTCTAAATTCATGCCTGCTTTAAAATAAGAAAATTAAAATAAATGTTTGCTTTTAGAAGTTTTTTGATGTTAAAGTATACATTTATAATTGGAATAAAATAAAAAATTGCGAAAATTCGATTTGGGAAAGATAAACGTCTTCATTTTGGAACTTTTGTTCTGTTATATTCACGGCGGTCTGCATTAAGCCACCACCAACTTTGACGTTTGTGTCATCTGTCATAATTAAAATTTTTATGTTGATAGATATGTTGATAGATCAAAAACACATCCTATGGGGTGTGTGGGCAAAGCACAATGTTGTGTGCAGGTTGAAGAAAATTAGTTTAACAAGTTGTATTATTTTATGGTAATTCGGTAACTAAAATAGCAGAGAGGGTACAACGATACAGACAGAAGGTTCTCAATCAGAATTGTTTTTTAATAAAATTTGTAAAACGGGGGGGGGGCGGGGGGTGGTGAAAAACCATTTAAATTTCTAAGATTATTTACAAATATTATAATATTATTACAAAGAAAATGTCGAATAAAAAAATAAGCTTTTGCTAGAGCTTCTTCCCCTAATGCTTGGATGTGAAAATAATCA